>CALYLW010000459.1:646517-681288 GCA_944989445.1 Ampullaceana balthica | reverse complement strand
CTAGTCTAACACCATGACACGTGACGTCACTGCCTAGTCTAACACCATGACACGTGACGTCACTTCCTAGTCTAACACTATGACATGATCTACAACAGGGGTGTCCAAACTTTTTGCATGGCGGGTCAAATTCCTTGAAATAAAGACCCTCGCGGGCCGGATTAAAATTATATAAAAATGACATAAGTTGAGAAGTTTTTATAGCAGAATGTTAATGTGAAGGGTGAAACGGAGATCTTGAATGCAGTAAATAGTTGACGTCAGGCTCAATGCCACTGGTTTTGATACGTATGATATCACGTAGGTGAGATTCACTTATTCTTGTCCTCACACGGTTCTTGTTAAAATTCATAACTGAAAATGTCTGCTCACACAAGTATGTCGAGCCAAACAAGCTGAGCATTTTCTTAGCAAATGTTCGAATCTCTTTGAATCTCTCTTTATCCAGCTGTCGGTAAAAGTCGTTGAGAGAAAGCTGTTGTTGTCTGCTGCGAATTTCATTATCACTTTGTAACTCAATGAGTTCCAGCTGCAGATTGCCTGGAGCATTATCAGGGTCAACAAAGAAAGGTGAAGAAAATAACATGATGTAATTTTCAATCTTTGCAAAGTCCTGAAAGCGTCTTTGAAATTTATCAGCCAGCGATGTGATATCTGCAACATATCTCTGCATTTGCTCATTGAAACTTCTTTCTGGGAAACTTGTCATGATTTCCTGTAGTGAGGGGAATTGTGTGGTATTATGCTACATTTGAGACAGTTGCATTTGAAAAAGTTGCAGCTTGTTCCCAAAGGCCTTGATATGTGAATATAGTTGGCTTACCACTGAGTTTTGACCTTGAAGATTTGTGTTAAGAACGTTTAGATGTCTTGTCATATCAACTAAAAATGCTAAAATTGCCAGCCAGCAGAATCAGATAATTCTGGCATTAGTTGTCCCTTATCCTCCATGAATTGCCCAATTTCTTTTTTAAATGAGTAGAATCGCTGAAGTACTGTTCCCCGACTGAGCCACCTTACATCATTGTGATACACAACATCTCCGTATTCTCCCTGGATGTTAAGAAGAAACTGCTGAAACTGGCAGTGAAACAGGGCTTTCGAACGAATAGAGCTTATAGATTATTACTGGCTTAATACTTAATGACATGAACATCTAAGATGTTTGGCACAAAGAACTTGTTGGTGATTGATACAGTAAAGTTTAATAGTTTTGCCACCCTCCTCACTTACTTTGTTATAGACAATTGTTGCAAGTCCACTATGCTCACCAATCATGGCAGGTGCACCATCAGTAATAATTCCATATATTATTTTGCAAGGTAGTTTAATGTCATTAACAGCAAAACAAACAGAAGTAAATAAATCTTTTCCCCTTGTTTGGTCTTTAAGACTCTGAAGGTCAAGTAATTCTTCACTCACACACACAGTGTCGTAACAACGGCTTGGCATTGGGGCAGTTGCCAGGGGCGCGGCCTGAGCCAATTCAAAAGGGCGCAGCTAAATCTTCTGTATGGGACCCATCCACCAAAGAAAACATTGATAAACTAGAACAAATTCAAAAAAGAGCTGCCAGATTCATTACTGGAGAATATTCGAAACTGACAAGAATAACACCATTAGTTAAATCATTAAACCTTGAAACACTAGAGGATAGAAGAACCAAGAGCAAAGTAGTAATCATACATAAAGCAATTAATTCTAATTTAGAAATACAACACAAAGATAACTTAATACAACCCTCAGATAGACATAAGGATAAAAACACCTTTCTTATTCCGTATGCAAGAACAAACACATACAAGTTTTCCTTCTTCCCGTCCGGAATTCGGGCGTGGAATGGGTTGCCTGAAGAATCCAGGAAAACCAACACTTTATCAACATTTAAATCTCTAATAAAAATGCAGGACTAAACACAAACCATAGATAAGCGTAGGACGCAATAATCTTCTGTATAGAAGGAGCGTCTGTAAACAGATAAGATAAGATAAATCTTTAATTTTTAAATTTTTACTCAAATAAAGGGCGCCACAAATAAATTAGCCAAGGGCGTCAAAAACAAAGTTACGCCCCTGCACACACATGTCGCCAGCTCATTTAGAATACCTGGATTATCTCCTCTAAAAAAATAAGAAGTTGCGCAGCGTCAGATGCATCAGTGCTTTCATCAGATGCTATCGGAAAAAAGTCAATTTTTTCTGCTTTTGTCTCTATTTGTCTCTTAATGTCAGATGAGACTTCTTCAATTCTGCGAGCCAAAGTTCTGCGTGACAGGCAAACATTGGCAAACTCCTGCTTTTTCTCGGGACAGATATTTTCAACAATTTTTATCAAGCATTCTTTTACAAACTTGCCATCAGAGAATGGCTTGCTGTGTTTCGCTATCAGTTTTGCTACATCATAACTTGCCTTTGAGGAATTGTCATTGGCCTGACCGATTCTTGAAAATAAGCTTTGCTGTGAGGTTAAAAATATTAAAATGACGTCATCGACTTTTACGGTAGGCCGTCAAGGTTTTAGTACAATTAACTTCATCGGGTTTTAAAACAACCAATTTCCACGTTGTTTAAAAAAAAATAAAAATCACAGATTTTCGCCACCATTTGACATACTCGAAACAGTACAAAATTTCTACTTTTCTAATAAATATACTATCTTTACAGAAATAATACATCAGTTAATTAATTATTTCAGATGAGGCCGCGGACCAGTTAAAATGGCTTCGCGGGCCGGACTTTGGACATCCCTGATCTACAAGAAGTATACAACTACACCTTGCCTTATACTCGATCTACAACCGTGATTCCCAAAGTGGGCGCTGCAGCGATTTTGGGGGGTGGGGTGGTGGTGAAGGCCATCGGTCAATTTGGGGGGATGTGAATATCTGTAGGTGGGCGGTGAAAACATACTACTTGTTTAATGCCGGTCTTGCACTAGTCTAATCATTACATTTTAATCGCAACTAATAAGTGACGCGTATGAAGACCAACGGACAAGATACTTTACAAGGGGAGGCAATCAAAACAAACATTTTTCAAGGGCAGCAACTCTCGGAGCAATAGGTAGCGTCACTGTGACGTCATGGTCGGACAAGTTCATATCAACCAAACATTATTTTTTTGTTGAAATAAAAATACTATTTTACGATTAGTACGAAATAAAAATTTGTATATTTCACTATCTTCTGTGACTAACGGCGCCATTGTTGTTGGAAGTCTGCTTTTAAAAACCTTTTTCTAAGTTAAAAACCCCTTTAACCTCAACAAAACACACGAAAAACTAATTGTAAAGCATTAAATATTTTTTTATTTCTGATTTAAGATTAAGTGTTTAAATTAGTTAGTAAAAGTAAGACCAGTAAGTTATTTTATTTATTTTGTTCTAAAATTTTAAAATGCGCTGAAATAAGGGATTACCACCTTTCTTCTAGAGACCTTTCTTTAGGAGAGTGAAAATAAATCACATATAATTTAAAAAGCACGCAGTACTTATTCTTACCCTACTTGCTCTTCAACACTCATTGTATATTTTGTTAACAAATTGTCCACACTTTCTACTCGGAATCAATCTGTTGTAATTGACATCAGTGCTGCCAGTGACAAATTTGGGAAAAACCTAGCCAACACGTCGAAAAATACCTAGATGCGAAAGAAAAAACCTAGACTAGCTTTAATTTTAAAAAAAATAATAAAATTTAAAAAAAAACAACAACAAAAAACAACAAATATGTCATAAAGCTTCTCTCTCTCTCTCTCTCTCAAAAAAAAAGAGCCGTATTTCATATTTGAAAATTACCTTGTTTCAAATCATTTTATTGACATTTAAGGGTGTATTTAGTGTGAGCTACAGTCTAATACAGGTAGAACTGCCAGCCGAATTTTTTTTTAAATTTGGGCTGGCTGATACAAATTTTCGGCTGATATCCGGATTAGCCGGATTTTAAAATTTCGGCTGGCTGACATAATTTTTCGGCTGATATCCGGATTAGCCGGATTTCTCCGTAAATTGTCATTTGCAGCAAAATATTCGTAAACATCATCCAGGGATGTTCCAGCAAGTGTTACAAGTGCCGGTAAGTTGAGAGATGGGCAATTAATTTTGAAGAAGTCAACAAAACCATCTTTAGCCACATTTTCAAAGGCGAGCAAGTCTCTAAAGAACCAGATAACCATATCTCTTGTCAGTTCATGATTTGATGTTGCCTGATATTGACTGCTGCCTTCTCCATACTTATGGAAATATCCCTAAATTGTATTGACTTTTCTTGACTTTGTACCGACACATTGTGCTTGACACTTAAGTGAAGATTCATATTGCCACTTGATGTAATTGAGGCAAAATTGGTTACTTTTGAAATGTGACCCTATTTGTCACCCAATGACTGCTGAGCAGTGAGACACAGCTGATAATAAACTCGATCTTCGTCTACATTTCTCCCATCAGCAGAGAACAGGCCACCAAAATATTTCCAGCATTGTGCTTTAGAATTTCCATGTAGGCTAGGCGGTTTAGGTTTTACTTGTAGGTTTTTAAAGAACTGCCTCTTTTCCCGGTTTAGATGACATTTGCTGACATTTGAGTTCACCTAAAATTATCATATAGTCATAAAGAATTGTTACATCAGAAATGGTGTAACGTAAAAAGGTAATCATGCATTCTTAGCACGTATATTATTTCACTGCGAATTTTAATTTTCTCGTGAGAACTTTCGTTTTTAATTTATTAAATGCATTTATATATGTTATATTTTAGCTATTATAGCGCTAATTTGTAAGGCTTTTTAATTTAAAAGGCTGTTCTCGGGCTTGACGCTACATAATCAGAGTAGAGCAGGATACATCCATTTTGTTTATCTAACACCCTACTTGCTGGGTTGTCACAGCAAGAGGCCAAGCAAATTTTCTCACTTACAAACAAACAAAAAAGAATCAAACATCTAGTAAGGAAATAAAAAATGAAATTTTCATTAAAATATTTATTGATCTTCTAAGAATCTTAAAATAGATGAATGAAACTTTTTTTAAAGACATCTTCAGTCAGTAAATTTATTTTAGCATGGGTCGTTCCAGGTAAACAAAAATCTAGCTAGCAGGGTGCTAGATAAACAACAATGATGTCCCCTACCAGTGGCGTCACTAGGGGGGGGGCGGGGGGGGGCGGGCCGCCCCGGGTGACACCCATCAGGGGGTGACACCCGAGCCTAAAATTTTACTGTGTACGATTTTATGTCAGATAACAAAAGATGAAACATTTTTTAATCTAGAAAGAAATTAAGAAATACAATGAAATATGTTAAACGCGAAAATTCTTATTAAAAAAATATCAGTTAACTTGCAATAATAAAACTGTCCCAACACACGAACAACAATAAAACAAATTAGGAAAAAAAGAAAAGAAATATTCGCAGCAGAGAGATCTTTTAAAAAGGCTGGAATTATAGAGGCAGTGTCTTCTGTTTTAAAAGATATAAAGCCATTTGGGCTTGGACACACTGACAGCATGAACGAATCCCACCTCACGACTCCCTCCTCCACAGTGGGGTGGGGGGATACGATTTTTATCACCAAAAAAAAATAATATTTGAAAGATGGGTTTTCTTTGTTGATGTTTTTCTTGAGGAAAATTATGATTTCAATGTCTTTGAGTTAATATTTTTACATATATATTTATTAAAGGCGTGAAAGCATAGATATGCATGTTTGTATACCGGTAGTCCTCCGGTTACGACGGTCCCATCCCGACTTACGCCGTTTAGTGCTTACGAACGCGCCCCCGTAAAGAATAGTTTTACGCGTTATTCCGTATTTTAAGAAAACAAATGTTCATGAGGTAACGAATTGTTTTCTCTATTTGAAATAACAAAAATTAATGAAAAATATGTATGATTATTATTTCCACCTACAACTTTCGTTTGCGAATTTTTCAAATGGCGAGGTTTTCAATCAAGTCAATAAAGCTGAGTAAGCTTACAAGTTCCTTTTCAATGCTCATTAGAGAGAGCATATTCAGCCTTTTTCGTCCCATGCAAATTCTAACTCATTATATATTCTTTTCAACTTTGAAAAGGATCGCTCTCAGCTGCAGTTTAATGTCATCATTGAAAGATAGATGTGAAGTGCGGTGTGTACATTTGTAAAGGACTGTGTGAAATATAGCTGATTCAAACGCAGCAAAACTTTTAGCTCTATGCAAGTTTTTTGAGTTTCGCTTTGTGCTAATTCCTTTTCCTTACCCTGAGCCTGGGGCTAGACAATAAATTTTTTAAGAGTTCTGAAAATTGGACTAATTCTGAAGGTAAGCAGTCTTCGAAATCACTCATGAACCTACATGTGGAAGAAAATCAGAAGCCCCGAGCCTAGTGCTCTTTATGGGTCTTCCCTGAAGACCCCCTTAGCCATCTGGCCACCAAAGGGACGTAACAGCTGAGTACCCCCCCCACCCAAAGCGGTCGCTTCTGAAGCGGCCACCTGGGCATCCAGGACATAGAGTCAAAGATGTCTCCCACTAAGTTGCCCTCACAAGGAGGTGGTGGAATTCCCTACTACGGCCCGCTACCACTTTGGCGCCATCCCGGCAAAGCACACGGGTCTCCATGGTTAGGACCGCCGCAGACCGGGGGATCATCAAAGACCTACCTAGGGTGCAACCCCCACTGGAAGGTTTCCTCAGAGCTGGCGTCCAACGCGGTCTTCGCGGCCCTTTTTGCTAATCCGTACTGGCGCTCCTGGCCCTAAACCGGCACCGCTCGATGGCGTTGCTTGTAAATTGAGGGGGGCGAAACGGTTGCTTCGGATTTACCCGACCCCTTCTTCGAAATCACTTGAATGTTATTCCATTAACTTGGCTGCTGCACATCGTGTGGCGAAAGTTCTGAGCTCAGTTACATCCATGAGATATTTGGCTTTCTTACAAACCTAACCTTAATCATTGACAAACTTTCTTAAGATTGAGGTATTTCTGGTAATAATTGACAAACTTTCTTAAGCCCTAAAACATTGGTTAGGGGCATATAAATACATCCATGAGAAATTTGGCTTTCTCGCCGCTTTCTTACAAACCTATTTATATGCCCCTAACCAATGTTGTAGGGCTTAAGAAAGTTTGTCAATTATTACCATAAATACCTCAGTCTTGAATTTTTGTCTCCAGGAGAATACTGCTTTGTTGATGTCCCTTTATCAAACTGACGCTTTCTTTTTTGTTTGATAGTATTAAAGATTGTTTACACTGTTTTTAACACGGACTTTTCCTTTCCTTTGTCTTCATGGGGATACAATTAAGAATGCTATTTTTTAACAAACTCAATGAGAGACTTCCTTTCTAAAATTGTTTCCCAAATTTCAAGTAAAATAGCGACTTCCAGTTGTTCAATTTCCTTTAGAAATCCTTTTTCTTCAAGTCGGCAGTCACGTGGCTGATTTTCATTCGTTGCTAATTCTTCCAGTGCTGCGATATTCTCATGGTATGAGTTATTAACATACCTTACAGCATCATGTCAGGCTGATCATCTTGTGACAAGGCTTTGTTAGCATGTATCAGTTTCATATGTTTTTGAAGTACCTGTCAACGATGAGTAGATGCAACAAGTCGGGTATAAAGATTTTGCAGAAGACAAAAAAATCTGACCGCAGTAGGAGAACCTGCTGCTCTTTTCCCAACCAAATTAAAGGAATGAGCTGTGCACGGCACATAATGAGCTTCAATGTACTTCTCACGAAGAATAGCCTGGTCTCCGTTATACTTCCTACTCATTTGCAGCATTGCCGTATGACTGTCCAAGGCATTTTCAGGGATTCGTACAAACATAATGGCCTGCATCTTTATTATACACTATAGTTCATAAAAAGTTTTGGGGCCCTTAAATTATTGGGGGCTTTTGCCCGTTCAGCACCCCCCTTTTAATCCGCCATAGGGGGGGGGGTCACGCATCTGTGACGATGTGGTACTAGGAAGGGAGTGTTTAAGAAACGGGACGTCACATCAAAAACGCGAAACTTTAAATAAAAGTTCCACTTAAATATTTGATTGTTTAACATTTATTTAATTACGTTTTCAATGACTTCACGCGTGTTACGATATTACAGTGCAGACTTACCCTAAATACATATTTAAATGACAAAAATATTTTGCAACATGTTAATTTTTATTGAGAAAATACGGCTTGGGGGAGTGGTGTCAAAGCTTTGTGACATCATATTGTAAAAAAGGGATGGGGTCTAAGTTTTTTTGACAAATTATGACGCTGGGGGAGGGTGGGATAAGAATCGGCAACCTCGCGTGACGTCATTTATGGACGGCCCCTTCAGATTCTACACATTCATTTGAATATTTTGAATTTAAAGTTGAAGTCAGTGGCGTCACTAGGGGGGGCGGGGGGGGGCGGGCCGCCCCGGGTGACACCCATCAGGGGGTGACACCCGAGCCTAAAATTTTACTGTTTACGATTTTATGTCAGAAAACAAAAGATGACAAATTTTTTAATCTAGAAAGAAATTAAGAAATACAATGAAATTGTTAAACGCGAAAATTCTTATTAACAAAATATCAGTTAACTGCAATAATAAAACAGTCCCAAGACACGAACAACATTAAAACAAATTAGGAAAAAAAGAAAAGAAATAGTCGCAGCAGAGAGATCTTTAAAAAAAAGCTGGAATGAAAGAGGCAGTGTCTTCTGTTTTAAAAGATATAAAGCCATTTGGGCTTGGACACACCGACAGCATGAACGAATCCCACCGCACGACTCCCTCCACCACAGTGGGGTGGGGGGGAATACGATTTTTATCACCACTCCCACCCCCCCAAAAAAAAACACCAAAAGATGGGGTTTCTTTGTTGATGTGTTTCTTGAGGAAAATTATGATTTCAATGTCTTTGAGTTCATATTTTTTATATATATATATTTATTAAAGGCGTGAAAGCATAGGTAGTCTATACAGGTAGTCCTCCGGTTACGACGGTCTCATCCCGACTTACGCTGTTTAGTGCTTACGAACGCGCCCCCATAAAGAATAGTATTACGCGTTATTCCGTTTTTTTTTAAAAATGTTCATGAGGTAACGAATTTTTTTCTCTATTTGAAATAACAAAAAATTATTGAAAAATATGTATGATTATTATTTCAACCTACAACTTTCGTTTGCGAATTTTTCAAATGGCGAAGTTTTCAATCAAGTCATAAAGCTGAGTAAGCTTACAAGTTCCTTTTCAATGCTCATTAGAGAGAGCAAATTCAGCCTTTTTCGTCGCATGCAAATTTCTAATTCATTATATATTCTTTTCAACTTTGAAAAGGATCGCTCTCAGCTGCAGTTTGATGTCATCATTGAAAGATAGATGCGAAGTGCGATGTGTACATTTGTAAAGGACTGTGTGAAATATAGCTCATTCAAAAGCAGCAAAATTTTTTTAGCTCTGTGCAAGTTTTTTGAGTTTCGCTTTGTGCTAATTCCTTTTCCTTACCCTGAGCCTGGGGCTGGAAAATTACTTTTTAAAGAGTTCTGAAAATTGGACTAATTCTGAAGGTAAGCAGTCTTCGAAATCACTCATGAATCTACATGTGGAAGAAAAATCAGAAGCCCCGAGCCTAGTGCTCTTTATGGGTCTTCCCGGAAGACCCCCTTAGCCATCTGGCCACCAAAGGGACGTAACAGCTGAGGAAACCCCCCCCCCAGTGGTCGCTTCTGAAGCGGCCACCTGGGCATCCAGGACATACAGTCGAAGATGCCTCCCACTAAGTTGCCCTCACAAGGAGGTGGTGGAATTTCCTAGTATGACCCGCTACCACTTTGGTGCCATCCCGGCAAAGCACACGGGTCTCCATGGTTAGGACCGCCGCAGACCGGGGGATCATCAAAGACCTACCTAGGGTGCAAACCCCACTGGAAGGTTTCCTCAGAGCTGTCGTCCAAAAGTTCTTCGCGGCACTTTTTGCTAATCCGTACTGGCGCTCCTGGCCCTAAACCCGCACCGCTCGATGGCGTTGCTAGTAAATTGAGGAGGACGAATCGGTTGCTTCGGATTTACCCGACCCCTTCTTCGAAATCACTTGAATGTTCTTCCATTAACTTGGCTGCTGCCCATCGGGTGGCGAAAGTGCTGAGCTCAGTTAGGTTTATAAGAAAGCCAAATTTCTCATGGATGTAATTATATGCACCTAACCAATGTTGTAGGGCTTAAGAAAGTTTGTCAATGATTACCAGAAATACCTCAATCTTGAATTTTTTTTATCCAGGAGAATACTGTTTTGTTGATGTCCCTTTATCAAACTGACGCTTTCTTTTTTGTTTGATAGTATTGAAGATTGTTTACACTGTTTTTACCACGGACTTTTCCTTTCCTTGTCTTTTTAGGAATAAAATTAAGAATTTTATATTTTTAACAAACTCAATGAGAGACTTCCTTTCTAAAATTGTTTCCCAAATTTCAAGTAAAATAGCGACTTCCAGTTGTTCAATTTCCTTTAGAAATCCTTCTTCTTCAAGTCGGCAGTCACGTGGCTGATTTTCCTCCGTTTCTAATTCTTCCAGTGCTGCGATATTCTCATGGTATGAGCTATTAACATACCTTACAGCAAAATATCAGGCTGACCATCTTGTGTCAGACAAGGCTTTGTTAGCAAGTATCAATTTCATATGTTTTTGAAGTACCTGTCAACGATGAGTAGATGCAACAAGTCGGGTATAAAGATTTTGCAGAAGACAAAAAAATCTGACCGCAGTAGGACAACCTGCTGCTCTTTTCCCAACCAAATTAAAGGAATGAGCTGTGCACGGCACATAATGAGTTACAATGCACTTCTCACGAAGAATAGCCTGCTTTTCGTTATACTTCCTACTCATTTGCAGCATTGCCGTATTACTGTTCAAGGCATTTTCAGGGATTCGTAAAAACATAAATGCCTGCATCTTTATTATACACTATAATTTATACAAAGTTTGGGGGCCCTTAAATTATTGGGGGCTTTAGCCCGTTCAGCACCCCCCTCTTAATCCGCCATTGTGACGATGTGGTACGATGAGGGGGTGTTTAAGAAATGCGACGTCACATCAAAAACGCGAAACTTTAAATAAAAGTTCCACTTAAATATTTGATTGTTTACCATTTATTTAATTGCGTTTTCAATGACTTCACGCGTGTTACGATATTACAGTGCAGACTTACCCTAAATACATATTTAAATGACAAAAAATAATTTGCAACATGCTAATTTTTATTGAGAAAATAAGGCTTGGGGGGGCTGTCAAAGCTTTGTGACGTCATATCGTAAAAAAACGGGGTGGGGTCTAAGTTTTTGTGATAAAGTATGACGCTGGGGGAGGGTGGGGTAAAAATCGGCAACCTCACGTGACGTCATTTATGGACTGTCCCTTCAGTAGTGAAGGGGTGACACCATGAGCTACCGCCCCGGGTGACACCAACCCTAGTGACGCCTCTGGTTGAAGTCTTTATTATTATTTTGTTATTTATTTTCATTCTTTTAATTTAAAAAATCTCTGTTTTTAAAAGCCTAATTTAAATAAAATGCATATCTACTTCGTAATAAATCGTATATTGTTGTTGTTTTGACATTATTAAAATAATAATGATTTGATAAAAATTTGGTTGATCACGAGCAATTTTATTAAATTAATAGCACATCGTAGTCAACATAAACAACTCTCCGATGATGAACTTTGAACTTCAATTTGTAATAATTTACCATGTGATATGGAGGTTGCGCATTAATACAAAAATATTTATAGTGCGTGTGTTTGATCAAATGCTTGATCAAATGCTCGATGGCATTTGATAGTGTGGCCCAACCTTTAGCCAACCATTCGGCAACAGTATTTTTGGCGTCGTCTGCATGGTCACAATTGAGGATAGTTGTTAAATTAAAGTGATTGGTGTTAGGTATTCCAAAGGACACACGAAACAATTTGGAACACCTGAAGCAGCTACAGATAAACTGGCTTCCAAAAGTACCTCGACTTACTGGAGATAATGGAGCGGAGCAATTTGTCAAAGAAGTTCGATTGCTCCTGCAGTTGCAGCCAATGCCTGCAGCCTCAGTAGTCACATGGATCCTGGGCCCTTGGAGGGGCGTGCACGCCAATACTTATTGGATTGGACGCCTGAGGAGATACATATCCCAGAGAAACTGTTACATCTCATAGTGCAGAAATGGTGTGAACAGAGAGACGCCACCACCCTTACAGCAATCTTCTACCGTAGACAAGGTCTGGGTGAGACAGCGGACGACTAATCGGTGACGTTAAAATGTCTGTTCCAACTGGCTATCCACGCACGACCTGGCATTTTGACGGATGACATAATCTTAGAAGTTTTCATCCAAGGGATTCAGCCAGCTGCCCTGTAACGTGACTTACGAGCATATGCCAGATTGCAGACTGGCAGCTAATATGAAGATGTCAAGAAGGAGGTTCAACGTTGGAATGAGAGAAGAATTCTCTGATATCGCGACCAATGCACATCTCTCAGTGACACCACTCCCTGACTGGATACAGTTTACGCAACACATAAATGCCCATATAGACCAGCAGGTGGCAGCTGTGGCAGATAGAATCCACCAGTCGATGCAACAACACCTACAGGACATGTACGATAACGGTCCCAACTATACAACAGCACCCAGACAGCCTAACCCGGGCAAACGATAGCATCCGCAGGGCTCAAGCACACAGTCCAAACAACCCAATGGAACATTACCTCGGGGCACCATGGCCTGCTTGTGGTGTAGTCGAAAGGGCCACCTAGAGGACGAGTGCCAGGCCAAAAAGAGGTACGTCACTCCCCAAAATAATGCACCCCAACAACATCCTCAACAGCAACCATAGATTGTGAGATGCTTTCCGTCACACACAGCTGTCAACCGCCGAATAACAGTAACGTCCAAAGAACTTACTGGTGAATGCCCAACTCTGGATATAGCCCTAAATGGTAACCAGGTTGCGGCACTTTTTGAAACGGGGAACAAAGTAAGCACCATCATTGAAACATCGCATACCAACACCTTGGTCACCTCACCCATGAAACTGGCTTCCTCACGTTACTAGATGTCAACGGAGATGAGGTACCATATATTGGAATCGTGACGGCCGATGTGCAGCTATAATGGCACCATCTACAAGATGTCACATTTCTAGTCTTTAATAACCCAAATGATCTGGTGACCTAAGTGCGGAAGAAAGAGTCGATAGTTCTACTTAGCATGAATGTACCAAGACGGTGGCTACCTCAAACAAACTAGGTACCCCAGTTTCTGGCATCAACGGATGTGATTTAAAGACCGTGCCCAAAACTGCACCTGTGGCTGAGAGTTCTTTCTCAGCTAATTTTCTCACCAGCGGAAACAAAGACAAAAGGGCAACGACTCAATTTCTGCTGTCGACATTTCAACAGCCAACAAAGCATAGGCAACCACGGCCCAGCAAGCGCCATAACAAAAAGAAGAAACACGATCCACAAAATCTGAAGGACCAAGTGGCCAAAGGGACGATAGCAACGGAACAAAATAAACGTGACCACCCTCTATTGGTTGGACAGTTTGTACCCCTCAGAAATCGAGTCACAAGACGCAACGAGATCATAGAGTCCTAGTAGCCTGACGTATTCAGTGTCACCGCCCGCATGTCAGGAAAACACATGCGCACAATACTACCGCTGGCCGGAGGACCAGAACTCACGATGTATCGGAATGATCTTCTACAGGCTGAAGCACCTCTTTCAGACCTTGTACCCACGTCAGAAATATTTCCTCGCAGACACATTTTTCGGAAGTAAAGATAGCGTTGGGCGTATGGAGAACCCTTCCACCGTGGAATCAGAGACAATCAGGCAGGTGAAGAAACGAGCATAGCACTCGCCCAATCACATCCTAACTTATCAGTTCATCAACAAGCCAGAGTACACTGAGCCCCAAGTCGACCTGTTATTAGCTACTCAAGAGCTGTGCAACAAACTCCTCAAGCTAAGCCACGCAGATCACTCTTTGCGCAGAGGTAGTGGACACTTGGAGGTATGTCCCATGAACAATGTCGATGACATCCAAACGGGACAATAACGTTTGCTTTTTTATTTAGATGTTTGTTTAATTATAAGTATACTTCTCTCTAATTTATATTTGTAATATGTATATATATATATATACATATATATATTTATTTATTTATTTATTTATTTTTTAGCTTTTAGACATGTTCATACTTTAGTTTGTAGAAATGCTCTTCCTGGTGTAGCTTAGTTCAAAGCTATTGTTTATTCGGGCATCATTTGTAAATTACGCCAGTGAGGGCTCTGGGATTCAAAGGCTTGGGTTGGATGTGGCAATGTCCCCAAAGGTTGTTTGATGGGTGCAGAAAGGGGACACTTTATGGCCGGGAGTGGCCGACAAATAAAGATTGCGGAACATTGTAGACCGCCACGATTGCCCCGGCATGTGGTAAACAATTTTAAAGACATGACAATCTTTGCGCCAAGCCTAACCCCCACTGCCGACAACTTTTTATGGTCAGGATTTCGCTGACCGGACCTGAAAAATTGCGTAGTCAGCATGACATGATTGTATAAGCTTGAGCGCTATCATTGTGATACCTATATTAGGGGAGACTCACGAAGGCGGAAAGAAGTGAGGGACCAGAGGAGAACATGCTAACGTAGAGAGTAGGGCATAGTAGATACTTAACGCATGCATACTGCATGCAAACTTGTATGTTTAGCTTATTAGTTAGAGTACTCATCTATAACTGTGATTTCCTTTCTTACGAGAATTATCCTACCAAATAAACCATTAGAACAGCTATAGTCTATAGTCCTCAACCTGTGCGGTCTTACATTATTTCGTGGATTTATTGTGTTCTATTTAAAATACTGTGCATTGCCTTAGCCAACCTCTCTGCTACATAAGACAGACTAGTACGGAAAGAAAAAAAGACGAATATAGTGGAACCCCTTATAACGAGCATAGGTCCTTCCAGAAACTCACTTTTTAAACGAAAGAATTGTTCCTATAGAAAACAATGTAAAATACTATATTCTGTTACATGATGAAAACATGTTATTTTCTTTTAAAACTTTTATTAAAAATTATTTGGATAAAATTATTTATGAATTGTTAAGAAGCTTAGCAACTTAGAATACAATTTAGATTTGAAACAAAATCGTGAAAAAAATGAATTTATGACAAATAATTAAAAGTTTTGAACTAGAAAACTGTCTAAAGACATTTGTTATTGCCGACGCTTCAAGATTTGACGAAAATGTGCCGTATCCATTTCAAAAGCATTCTTGACACTCCTTTTTTCGCATACTTCTCCTTAATGTTGTTTTTATTCTTGAGAATAGTGCACATCGTTGATTTGACCGATTGCATGAGCTCACTAGATTAGCAACGTTCATACCTTATTCTCGCTTTTCGGTAATTTTATTTTTCAATTCAACAGTTATTTTTAAATCCTTTATAGTGCATTCGAAAAATTGTCTGTCGTGGTCTATGTCGTTTGCCATCGGGCGGAAAAAAGAAAATGTTAAAAATGACACATTTCACGTACTGCTATCTTGCTGAAATTGTGTACATAGACCCGTGTCACATGTATTGTATTAAAATTTCAGATCGATCGAATGTACCATAATTAAATTAATGTATTTTTAGTTTATCTTTATCTAACTATATGTAGCGGCCTGCAATTCTTTACATTCATGTGTCACACGAGTTCAGTCCAACCATCCGTGATCTCACCTACCCCCGCCCCGTTTTACAGCAAATGGTTAAGTCAATTTCAGTCTGTAAATGTTTTCCCGTTTGATCATAATCAATCATTTTTTGTTATATCTCATACATAAAGGATTTATAGTCAAACTCTTTGTAAAAAATTACGAATACTGTCTGAATACAATTTTTTTTTCACAAACGGGTGATGACACACAAAAAACAATACGCTAATAGACCGAGAGCTAAACACAAATTAATAAATTGGCACGTAAGTACCGGCTCTTAAATGAAAGTTGGGAAATTAAACAACCTATAAAAACTAAGTTTTTGACGACAAATCCCTTATATGTATAAGACAGAACTTAAACTATTGATTATGTTCAAACGCGATAAGCATTTACATATTGAACGCGACTGAACTCCATTGCCGAAAAACACCAGTATGTGGTCGTGGAAGGCTGGAGTGAACTCAGTGACGCGTGAATGTAAACAAAAGCAGAGTTATTTCAGCTCGATAGCATCACGGGAAGTGAGTCATTGTTTACTTTTTATTTTTCCGGCCAAGAGACAAGAGATCACGACAAATAAAGAAAGAGAGAGAGAGACAAGACCGTGAAGTTAATATAAAGCATTTAATTAAACAAACCCGTAAAAACAAAGTTTTTGACTAAAAATCCCTTATATATGAGACATAACTAAAAGTATTGATTATGTTCAAACGCGACAAACATTTACAGACTGAAACCGAATTATGTGTCCTGGCTTTAAAACCCGGGGAAAGGACTGGAGGGGGTGTAGACATCGATGGGTGGCATGAACGCGTACTCAACTGGCTCGTGGAAGACAAACAATAACAAACTGTGAAATTGAATTACATATGTTATATAATGATAAACTAAAAATGCAAAAATTTAATAATGGTACTTTCGAACGATCTGAAATTTTGATACGATGCATTGTTAGGTGACGCAAGTCTATGTGCAAAATTTCAGCTCGATGGTATCACGGAAAATGTGTCACTTTTGACAATTGTTTTTTGTTCCGCCCGCCCGCGAAAGACAGAGAGAGAGATCACAACATAGAGAGTTGACGACAGACAGAGAAACAATATTTCAAAGTAAATATACGGGATTTAATTAAACAAACAGCCCGGTAAAAACAATGTTTTTGACTAAAAATCTCTTATATATGAGACATAACTAAAAGTATTGATTATGTTCAAACGCGACAAACATTTAAAGACTGAAACCGACTGATCTGTCTTGCTGTAAAAGCAGGGGGGCAGGAGTGGTCACTGATGGCTTGACTGAACTTGCACTTGGAGGTGAACAAAGCAGACGGTGACATATAGTTATATAGAGATAAACTAAAAATGCATTAATTTAACTACGGTACATTTAATCGATCTGAAATTTTGATACAATGTAATGTAAGGCGACACAAGTCTATGTGCAAAATTTCTGCTCGATAGCATCACGGGAAGTGTGCGATTTGATACTTTTGTTTTTCTACCTGCCCGTGAACGACAGAGATGACGACAAGATTTCGAAGTTAATATAAGGGATTTATTTAAGCAACCCCGTAAAAACAAAGACTATAAATCCCTCAAATATGAGACATATCTAAAAGTATTGATTATGTTCAAACGTGACAAACATTTACAGACTGACACAGAGGGATATTCACGGGCTTTAAAACCTGGGAAAGGACGGGATGGGGTGAGGACATCGACGGGTGGTGTCAACGCGTAAAGTGGCACGTGAAAGAAAAAACAATAACAAACCGTGAATTTTAATTACATCCGTTGTAGAGAGATGTATAGATATAACTAAAAATGCATTAATTTAATTACGGTACTTTCGATCGATCTGAAATTTTGACAAGATGCATTGTTTCGTTAGACGAGTCTATGCGCCAAATTTCAGCTCGATGGCATCACGGGATATGTGACTAATTAGTTTTTGACAAAAAAATAATAATTTCTGCTTTTTAATGTGAGATTATACATGCCTCACTGCAGCTGGGCCTCATATTTAAAAAAAAATATTTTGTTCATTTTATTAAAAAACATTTTTTAAATGTTATCGCTGGGGCTTGAACACAGGACCTTTGCTTTATGAGGCGGACGTGATTTCCAGTACACTACGAATCTCACGTTTTTTGTGAAGGAACACTGCAAGTGAACGGCAAGTTAACACAAGAGCTTTTTGCCACCCACTGCCAACCCCCCCCCCTTTTTTTTTCTTCTTTTTATCCCAAAACGCTTGCCAACAGTGATTAGTTGACCCCAGCGAGGGTCACCCGTCATGCTTCGTTTGCACATACTTGTGTGGTGGTGTCTCGCAGTGTCCCATGAAGAGAATTATATATATAGATGTGAGGTTGTCATTAAGAGAGGTTCAACTGTATATGGATCTGTAAGCGCTGAAAATTTCATTATAAAATGATTTTAATGTACTCCTGTATTTGCTTTCACTCATGTGTCCTTCAGTTGATGAACACTTTTGGAACCAAGTCATGGCCTGTTATGAGCATGAAGGAAAAGGTATGTGCATAAATAAATTGGTTTCTTTAAGCATGACTTTAACAGTAGTTGAATTTACAGGATGAATTCCTTTTAGATTGTTGATAATCATCAACAGTAACATTTCTTTTTTTTATATCATTAATGTTTCGTATTTAAACATATTTTTTGTATTTGTCCAAAAACCTCTTGGTCGTAATGGGTTCTACTGTGTTAAAATCACAATCCATAACTGTGTCGTAAACAAAATAATAAGATTTATTTTTTTTAAAGTATTTTTTTTTATAAAGTCGTTGAAAGAGAAAAATATCTATCTCAGCAGCGAATTTTTATTTTTTTTTAAATATCATTTGAATATCTACAACATTATTTACGGCTGTTCTGTAAAAAATTTTTATACCAGTTTGTCAAAAGCGAGCTGATTGCCCTCCTTATTGGGCTGAGACAGTTGAATGCTGGCATAGCTTTTGCTATCCATAAAGTTTTCGAAGTGTAATAGCTGGAGAATGATTGCGAACACAGAAATCGTCTTATGTACAACTGTTATTAATACAAACGATCAAAAGATTTTAAAATAAGATTGGCTTTTATTTGTGTTTATTTTTTTTCAGTTCCTCGAATTACCCAGACTAGTGCATTAGATGGGGGAAAAAATGATTTTAATACATTTGTTTTTGTTTGTTTGTTTGTAAATTATAATGTATTTTAATTATTTTTCAAAACTAAAGCTTAATATCTTTAATTTATTAACAAGTTTGGAATGTGTATCCTCTCACACAGCTGCCCCCTTCCAGCACAAAAAATAAAAATAAATAATGGAACTTAAAAAGGAGGAACTTATAAATTAAAAAAATGTCAGTAAATTAATTTACAATTTGACTTCAACCTGGCTTTTTTTAATATTAAAAAAAAATTAATATAATATTTTATCTGGTTTTAAATAAGAATTTTCGATTTCTTGTTATATTAGTCAAAACATAAAAATATTTAATCTGAGCGACTTCTCTGTTTAAGAGTGAAATATATTTACACATATTGTACATGATTCTGGTTTCTAAAAAAAAATCTAAATAATTTGTCTAGCATTGTAGTTTAAATACAAAATCATCAACAAAATGTGCACTATTTGCGATCAATCCAGAATTTTTCGGATAAATCTAAAGCAGAAAGCTTAGAATTACATTAATCATAGTAATTAAAAATTGATTCATAATTAGAACTAGAGAATGTGTTTTAATGGTACACATTTTACTTGAATTATATATGCCTAAACTAGTTTTCCTTGCTTCAAATGGAAAGTTTCATTTGTTTTATTATTACAATATTTTAATTTCGTATTAAGAATTTAAACCTGTTCTTTTGTTTTTTTTTCTCACTTTTTAGAAAAGTAAACAATGCTATTATGTTTATAAAATTTTAAAGTTCATTATGTTAAGCTGTATGCAATTATTAAAAGTTAAATCCTATTTTAATTATTTTTTTTATAGTATATATTATAATAATAGTTACTATTATACGTATTTACCCTTTACTTTAATTTTCTAATAAACAATAATGAGCATACTTTTATTGTCTTATGCTTTTTCAATTAATTACATAAGTGATATAATCGTGATCTCACATCCTGAGGGGTAAAATACTATTTTTTATTATTTTTCTTCAGGATTTTTTTTTATATTAAATGATATTTTGTGATATAACAAAAAATTGAATTCGTAAATATTCTTTCTTATAATAAACCAACACGTGGAAGAAAGTCATCAGACCCGAGCCTAGTGCTCTTCATGTGTCATCCCAGAATACCCGTTAAGCAACTATGTCCTCTCCTCCAAAGGGACCTAACAGCCAGGGGACCTCCCCCCCCCCAAACCCGTAAATGTCTGTTTGAAGTGACCGCCTGGGAATCTAGGACATAGTCGAAGATGTGACCATCAAAAGTGACCTCATCCGAAGGGGTTTAATTTCTAGCTTCGACTCGCTAAAACCTCGGTACCACGAGCCTCAGTTGTTTTGGATTTCCCCTGGGCAGGGGGCAATAAAGAACCTACATAGGGTGTTACCCCCAAAAGGAAGGTTTCCTCAGAGCTGGCACCAGCTAAGTTATTTAAGTAACTTTAGGTGATCCATGCTGGCCCTTCTGACCTTAAATTGGAACTGCTTACTATTGGTGAGAAGGGCGAAATGATCGTTTTAGATAACCAGATCCTCAAAGGTACTTACTTTGGTTTTCATCATGGACACTGCATCTGATGCTCTTTCTAAGACACGTACAGCGAATGTAATCATATGTGATCTAATAGTGCCTAGCTCATAGCCACAATTCTGCATTGCGCACCTGCGTATGTTGCCTTCTGGCAGCAGTCAGTTCGGCTCAACCTACTCGTGGTCCGAGCTGCGTAGAGGTCAACCCTTCGTGGAAAGTAACAACGATTTCACGGAACGCTTAAAGCATTTATTCTTATACGAAGATTCTACCTTATTTTTTTAAACATTTTATTTCATATATAAGTCTATATGTCAATCTACTATCAATCCATCCAACAATTTATCGATCAATCAATCTATATATGTGTGTATGTAAATATGTATGTATGTATGTATTTATGTATGAGTGCATGTATGTATGTATGTATGTACGCATGTATGCATGTATCTATGTATGTATATATCTATGTATCTATATATGTATCTATGTATCTACCAATATCTATCTATCTATCTATCTATCTATCTATCTATCTATCTATCTATCTATCTATCTATCTATCTATCTATCTATCTATCTATCTATCTATCTATCTATCTATCTATCTATCTATCTATCTATCTATCTATCTATCTATCTATCTATCTATCTATCTATCTATCTATCTATCTATCTATCTATCTATCTATCTATCTATCTATCTATCTATCTATCTATCTATCTATCTATCTATCTATCTATCTATCTATCTATCTATCTATCTATCTATCTATCTATCTATCTATCTATCTATCTATCTATCTATCTATCTATCTATCTATCTATCTATCTATCTATCTATCTATCTATCTATCTATCTATCTATCTATCTATCTATCTATCTATCTATCTATCTATCTATCTATCTATCTATCTATCTATCTATCTATCTATCTATCTATCTATCTATCTATCTATCTATCTATATATCTATCTATCTATCTATCTATCTATCTATCTATCTATCTATCTATCTATCTATCTATCTATCTATCTATCTATCTATCTATCTATCTATCTATCTATCTACCTGCTGGTCCGCAGATATTTGCCTGCTGGTCCGCAGATATTTCACTGCTAGTCCGCAGATATTTGCCTGCTGGTCCGAAGATATTTGCCTGCTGGTCCGCAGATATTTGCCTGCTGGTCCGCAGATATTTATTTGCCTGCTGGTCGCAAGAAAAGCTTAATATTTTTTTAAAATTTTTTCTTTTTAATAAAAAACACGAACATTCATTGATTTTGTGGTTTTTTGATATATATTTATTAATTTTTATCACTTGATCGCAACAACAAATCACCGAAGCAATATGTTTTACTTTTGTTTACTTTTAGCTATGCCAGAAATAACATGACGTTACTCCAGTTTCAAGTAAACTCTTTTTTTTTAAATTAATTTACAGTGGAACTGCTGTAGTTCTGTATTTAAATTATTGTTAAGATCTTCAGGATAAGCATTTTTTAGTCTTTCACAACACTGACATGTTTGTGGTATATTAACCAAACATGAAAATTGAACTGCTATATCATTATGTACTTGTCCTCGTCTACTAATCTCTGACTCAAGTTGGAAACAATGGCATAGAAGGCATATATACGAAATTCAGAAATACCCCAGGGGCATCACCACCAGGCAAATGGCCACTGTCTTTCGTTTATGATTATGGATCGAAGTTGACTTATAATCCACATTTGTTTTGCAGCTTTCATATCTTTCAAATTCATTCATGTGATATGCTAAGAAAGAATACAAATCACCACACGTTTTTCAAGTTCACATGCTCATTTTGTAGAGCTTGACTGACCCTGTGAAATTTTTTAAACACTTCTTCCTAAAAGACAATCATGAGAGCAAATTATAATTCTTGCATCTTCTTTGCAATGTTTTCTGCTTCTCTTCTGGTGCCCCCCTTCTGTGGCTGGTCTTCTTGTAAACATTTTAACGCTTCTAAAATCTGAGAATGAGACTGAAGAATAGCTTTAGTTGCAACGGCATGTGCTTCCCATTTGGTATCGAAAAGAGACTTGTCCAGCGTTTCATTCACAAGGCATACTTTCAGAATCTTTCATCTGTTTTTTTAAGCTAATAAAAGAGCATAAATCAGTTGCACTTTTATGGAAGAAGTTTACTGTCTCTAAACAAGAGTCAACGAAACTTCTGCTTACCAGTTTAAATGAATGTGAAGCACATTGTATGTAAATACTGAACTCATTTTCCTCTATGATTGTTCTTTGCATGCCCTTGTAGCATTCATACATATTAGCTGCGTTATCCTAGGACTGACCTCTGCATTTAGAAAAATCAATATAAACTTCACGTAAATACTGCTACACTTGCTTACTAAGCAATGCTTAGCCATACCTTCACCTGTTTGATCTTGCAGCTCCAAGAAAGTAAAAAATTGCTCAATGAGCTCTCCATCTACCACATATCGAAGAACAACGCTTAACTGATCAATATGTTAAATATCAGGTGTTGTCTAATGACAAGCTGAAATACCCGGAAGCCTTTACTTCATCTACAATTACTTCATGGACTTTTGGGGGCACACTTTCAATCAGCTCTTCATATTTAGTTTTGGATAAATAAGAAATATTTTCTTTTCCATAATTTCCATATTTCGCAATGTGTGATGCTGAAATTGATCGAACTAACTGACTAACACTCGCAACCCTAGATAATTTCCATTTTGTTAAGATCCAAATTTTTCATGTTTCCCTCTAAAAGCATGGCCGTGCTCAGCTATAGTACAAATAAACACTACTGCTCGACTTAAAACATGTTCCCATGTACTCTTTATCTCTAGGCAGGTTGAAACAGGTTTTGCACTCTTTCTGTGCTGAAACAGAAAACAAGTTCTGGTTAATCGGCTGACAAGTACAAAGCTCAGTTGGATGCCTTGGTCGTGGGATTTGAAAGGAGGTTCCAAGACTTCCAGAACCTCGAACCACTTCAACATCCTCAGTTCGCCATTTAGTTCAGAAGCTGATTCAGCTCCAGAGGATATACAGTTAGAAATGATTGACCTACAGGCAGACTATAACATAAAGGAGAAGTTCAAGTCAGTTCTTCTGTTGGAATTGTATTGCTGTTTGCCAGCCGCAGCATTTCCACACTTAACAAACTGTGCAGAGAACATTGTTTCAGCATTGGAAAAAACTTTGCTGCCAAACTTTTCTCACTATTTGGGTCCACATGCATCTGCGAGAAAGCTTTTTCTTTGCTCGAAAATAAAAAAAAATTAAGAAGAGATCGATGTTGACTGACAGCAATTTGAATGCAGTCATGCGAATCACAACCAGTAAACTTGTTCTACAGTTCCAGAACATTATCCAAAATTGTAAACAGTTGCATACTTCTCACTAATTATAATTGTACTCTATGGTCAGCTTATGGGTAAATTATGTTCCTACTTTTTTATAGTTATTATGACAGGTAACAATAAACTTTGTTGAAATAACAATTAATAATAAAATGGTATAATCAAATTAGAAATTCTGTCAGTTCTTATTTTAAAATGTAATGTACATGTAGAGTGTTTATGTGAAATAAATTGACAAGTACATGGTTATAATCATTAATTCATATTTTAAACGTTGTAAATTGTAATTGTAGTAGACAAAATATATAAGAGGCCCGCCTATGATACAATATTCAATGCGGCCCTCCATAGAAAAAGGTTGCCCATCCATGTTTTAAATAATTTTTTTTTAATTAATGACTATGCAAATCTATATAAAAAAATGTTTCTTCAAATGTTCATGTTAAATTCACCTTTACTATAGCAAGGATGTGAGGTAGTCATCAAATAAAACGAACAGGTCAATGACCTTATGGCTAATATTTTGACAGTGATTACACTCGCAACAAGACAAATGGTTTAACTCTCTAGTCTATTCAAACAGAAATAGAATAAATATAATGTCCTACACATTTCCAACATGCCGAAATGCCCACCAATGACAGGACACTCGGCTGACAGATACGCCAAATTTGCATTAACTGCTCCCCTCAGTCGGTATTCAGGATCCTTTCCCGTGTGCAAGCTTTAATTATAATTGCTATGTCTTGGGCTTCTTCATACACGAGATGGATTGATAAAGTTATGCGGTCGTCTTAACTAAAGCCCAGCTAAGTTAACGTTTTACTCTGTAAATGTGCTTATGATTTTTGAGTTACTTAGTAAAAAGTCATGTTACAAGAGTTCCACTTTGGTTCACCGTGTCACACTAAGAAGTCAACCAGGTGATGTTGTGTAATATCATTGTGTCTATCGATATACAGTGGTACCTCTAGAAACGCATGTTTCAAGATACGAAAGATCCAAATTACGAAAGGCCACTGGAATCATTTTTGTTCCAATATACGGAAAGAATCCTAGAGAGGAAAAAACGCACATCGGACAACTAATGTTCCCTCTTAGATTCATTGGTCCGTGTTCAAAGAAAAAAAATCTTGTGCAAAGTTGCATAGTATCTATTTTTTTGTGCAATATTTTTTTTTAATGTTGCCGCTTGGTAACTCTAAACTGCTGCGCGGCGTCTGTCAAATATCTGCCCGGACGCGATGCTTCAAGGAAACATTGCTGAAAACGCAGGAAATAACCTGACGTCATTCAACAGTTCTACTCTCCTTTTAGTCAGCCAATTCCAGCCCCATTGCTGTATTGAAACTATGTGTTCGTGCATGTCATGCACGCTTTATTTACTGTGACGTTGCATTGGTGTTGGTGTCATATATTCATGAATATTTTCGTGCTATCTTGGGAAAGAGTATTTTTATGCCAATGGCTTCAAAGAAATTAATAATTAATCGTCTCACTAGAAAGGTTAATGTTCACATTTGAATACAACTTTTAAAAAAAAATTATTCTGTTGTCATTGTTTTATTATTATTCATCTATTTGTTTAAATTGTGTACTTTTGAAGAATTGAAGAATCTTTCTTTTTTTCTATAGTTTACCATGATATTTTCCAATCTTCAGTGTTGTTTCCGTTTGGCTTGGAATGGAATAGCTTTTTTGACATGTAAATCTTTGTTTGAGATACGAAAGATCCAAGATACAAAAGCCACTACAGAAATGATTAGTTTCGTATCTAGAGGTACCACTGTACTGCCTAATTACTCCACCACCATCTGCTATAGAAAACACGCAAAGCAGTCGGTGTTTTCTCCCCTTTGGTAACTTACTGATGTCGCGCCCACATTGACTGGGCTAGGGGTAGTGTTTAGCCAATCGGTAAGCAAGTGGAGACAAACCACCCATTGGCATAGCTTGGTTTGGTTTTCATATACTGTAAACTTTAGGTGTCATCCCCCCAACAGATACATCTATACATTACAATTACTTTGCCTATGAATAGCCTCTTGATGAGTAAATTCCTCAGTGTATCAATGACTTGAATAATAATAAAAATCAATTAAGAGGTTTACAGTATTTAAGTAATTACTTCACTGACAAGAAAGAAAAAAATCCACAGTCCAAATAAATCCTTTTCGAAAGAGAATTATAAAAAAACAATTTTAAAAAACCTGAATAATCCCTTTCATTCACTTAATGAATTTTAGAACTTTGATTAAAAAATCTACAATTATCCTTCCTCTTTAGATCGTTTTCTATGTGGTGTTGTTTTCAAAATAGTAAAGTACTCCCTCACTAATCCAGGTAGTTACAGTATTCCCGGCGAATGTCGAAAAACGCGAATATTAGATGCAATTTTAAAACGCCTATATACAGTGGCGTAGCTAGAACTTTTGTCGCCTGGGGCGGTCTCCAATTTGCCGCCCTTTTTAGGGGCTTTCCATAAATGACGTTCCGCACCTGGGGGGGGGGAGTTATACATTTCTTACGATGTGTGACGAGGGGGTGTGTTTAAGAAATGTGAAGTCACGTCAAACCACGCAACTTTAAATATAATGTCCACTTAACTATTTGATTACTGACACTTTATTTAATGACGTTTATGTAAAAGCCGTGTTACCATATTAGAGTGCAGCTTTACACTAAAAACATACTTAAATGACAAAAAATTGATTTGAAACAAGCTCTTTTTCAAATAGACAATACGGCTTTTATGGTGGGGGCGGGGTGTCAAAGCTTTGTTATTTTATATTAAAGAAGTGGTCTAAGTTTTTGAGATGACGTGTTACGATTTGGAGGGGGAGAGAAATCAGCCAAAATCGCATGACGTCATTTAGTCGATAAAATTATATTTTTAAAAAAATAATAAACATGAATAAATAATTGTAATTGAAAGGATGTAAAGGTGGGAAACATGTTTACCATTGCATGCCATATTTATGTAAGCAGTTAAAAACGAGGCCGCTTAAAACGATATACCTATAAATACACATTTATAAAATTATACGATACTTTTTTTAAAAGCCACAAGAAAGTTACTGAGGTAGCAGGTCCCCTCCCCACCTCCCCATGAGACAAAACATATTCCAAATTTACACACAAAAACTTTACCAATTACTATTCTTTTATATTTTGTTTATGAATCAATGATTTTTTAAAAATAAATTGCAAACATAGAAATAGTATGCATCAATATGTAAACAAATTTTAAAATTTACATTCTTAACTTTCGTAAAAGAAAAGTCGTGTATTATGCTATAAAAAATTTAATTATTTATAATATCCTATAATTCCATTCATGGATAAAAACTTTCTCGTTGTACGTCTTGTTCTAATGATAAAATCACGTCTTCGTAATGTTCCACACTCATATTTTATTCCCTGCTAACTCCGCGTTCAGTTGATATCTCCAACTCTTCACGAAATTTGTTTGGCGGATATAACAGCACATCTCTTTGTTCCATGCAATGGGTTTGCATTCATTCAAAAAATGATGGGTTCCCATAAATTGAGATAACATAGAAAAGAAAAAGATTGCATTGAATTGAGTAAAATCCCAGAATCTGATCTCATTAAATCCTTTATATTAACTCGTGGTGTCTGCGGCCGCCCGACCGACCGACCGACCACCCTTGTCGCCAAAACTTTTGAGCGATTTTTAACCAACTTGCTCGTAATCTAGCAAGCTGAAATTTTGCAGGAAGTTTTGTACCAATAATAAAAACAATGTATCAAAATTTCAGATCGATCGCATGTACCGTAATTAAATTCTTGATTTTTTAGATTATTTTATTTATTCCTATTTATCATGCTATTTTTTGAGATAGAGCGTCGCGGTGCGTAATATAATGAACAACCTTTCTGTCGCGCAATAAGGTGCGTATTTTATTGACAGCTCTTTTTATAAACATATTCCTGATCGGTGCGCATTATATTAAATATGTTTAACCACAAAACTGCAATTTTGTATTTCTGGATGGTCTGGCGCTGCGTATGATAATGAACATTCTTTTAATTACTTCTTGTACATAAAGGATTTATAGTCAAAAACTTGTTTTTTTACGGGTTTTTCTTATTTTACTAGTTACTTCTTCAGATGTCAATTTTTCCAAGACGCTTGAAATTTTAAAGTATGTCTTTTTCAAAATTATTTATGGCTATTGTGGTCAGATTTGGCATTGGGGCAGTTGCCAAGGGCGCCGAGGGCTAATCCTTCAATTAATTCAAATATAGTATTTTCCTACCTTTTGGATTTTTTAATATCCATTTTTTAAGGGCGCCAAAAATAAATTAGCCAAGTGCAAGTGCGCGGAAAATCCAGTTAGCTTCTGATTGTGGTGTGTATTAACGGAGAAATTTGAATATTTTCAGATTCTTGTTTAATTGGATAGGCGTAACATTTTTCATGTATAACCGTATTATAATGAAAAACACAAATTATGTGTGCCACTGTAATGCAATAAAAACACAAATAAATTTAACTTATAATAAATTACCCTACAATAATTTTTTGAAACCCGAAACAGTAATATAAATAGTACTTGCAATTTAAACACACTATTTGAATCACCGTGCGTTGTAGGTACTTGTTCGCACATCATTCTGCGAATGTCGATATTCCCAGCAAAAACTGTCGTGGCGATATTAATAGCACATATTATTCGGCCCAGCGGTGATATGTTTTTGTTTTGTTTTCTTATAAAAGCGTCGTGTGTGACGTATACCGCTTAATTTTCCAAACAAATTGATTTTTTTTTGAGTGATTTTAAATTTTTGAATGGTTTTGCGTTAGTTATAACATCCAATATGGAGCAAACAAATGTTGTGCGACCCGTTAATTAAGACTAGAAATTACGAATATTTTGTTTTACCTTGGTTTTCACCCTTCAAAAGAAAACGGGCGGTTGTCGGAAATGGTTAGACTTTTCAAATGTACCACAAATGCTGCCCTCTGAATGTGTGCTGCCCGGGGTGGACCGCCTCCCCCCCCTAGCTACGCCACTGCCCATATATATGAGAATAAATGTTCTAAATGCTTCCCAAACTTTTATAAAATTACTCTTACTCATAAATACAGTAATAATCACATATAATAAAAGGAGAACAATTAAATCTCATTTACATATTGAACGACGTTCAAAACGAGTCATTTTTAGTGAAGATTTTTTCCAATAATTTATTTTTAGCGGTTCGCGTTGGGATTTGTAGTCAAAAACTTTGTTTTTAAATCCCTTATATTAACTTCACCGCCGTCTCATTATCTCTCTCTGTCTTGGGCTGGCGGAAAAAAACAAAAGTAAAAAATGACCCACTTTCCGTGATCCGATGGAGCTGAAATTTGGCTCACACACCCGTCTCCCCTATCAATGCATCGTATCAAAATTTCAGATCGATCAAACGTAGCATTATTAAATTAATTCATTTTTATGTTATCCTTATATAACGTATGTAATTCAAGTTCACTGTTTGTTATTGTTTTTTTTTCCACATGAAAGTTTGAGTTGAAGGATTAAGGCGACCTATCGAAGTACCGGGGTGCTTTTGTTTACATTTTACGTGTCAGGCTGAGCTCGGTCAAGCAAATCGGTGACCAGACTTTTCCCCCTCTCCCCCTCTCTGGGCAGACCTCGGTGTGGGGGGGAGGTAGGGTCTCTGGACAGACCGGTAGTGTGTGGAGGAGGTAGGGTCACTGGACAGACGGGGGTTGGAAATGTTTTTATAACTATACTATATAGTCTTTTTAAATCCCTTATATTAACTTCACCGGCGTCTCTGTCTTTCATCATCTCTCTCATGGGCTCGGCGGGCGGAAAAACAAAATTCGAAAATGACCCACTTTCCGTGATCCGATCAAACTGAAATTTGGCACACAGACCCGTCTGACCCAACAATGCATCGTATCAAAATTTCAGATCGATCGAACGTACAGTAATTAAATTAATGCATTTTTAGTTTATCCTTATATGAGGTATGTAATTTAAATTCACTGTTTGTGATTGTTTTTTATCTCCCACTTCCACGTGAGTTTGAGTTGACGCCGACCGTCGTGTTGACGCCGACCGTCGTGCCGACACCCCCTCACATCCCAACCCCCATTTATTAAAGACAAGGGACATCACTTGGTGTCAGTCTGTAAATGTTTGAAAATAATCAATACTGTTAGTTATGTCTCATATATAAGGGATTTATAGTCAAAAACTTTGTTTTTTACGGGTTTGTTTTTTAAATCCCTTATATTAAATTCGCGGCCGTCTCTCTCATCATCTCATGGGCTCAGCGGGTGGAAAAACAGAAGTCAAAAATGACCCACTTCCCATGATGCGAACGAACTGAAATTTAGCACACGGACCCGTCTGACCTAACAATGCATCGTATCAAAATTTCAGATCGATCGAACGTACCGTAATTAAATTAATGCATTTTTAGTTTATCCTTATATGAGGTATGTAATTTAAATTCACGGTTTGTTTTTGTTTTTTTGCCACGTGAAATTTTGAGCTGACGCATTGAGGCGACCCAACGAAGCGACGGGCGCTTTTGTTTACATTTTACGTGTCACTCTGAGCTCGGTCAAGCGAATCGGTGACCAGACTTTTCCCCTCTCCCACCCCCCACCCACCCCTCCCCCCACCCACCCCTCCCCCACCACTAGGGTTATGATGCAAAGTTGAGTTAAGACAGATTTAGTCTGTAAATGTTTGAAAATAATCAATACTGTTAGTTATGTCTCATATATAAGGGATTTATAGTCAAAAACTTTGTTTTTACGGGTTTGTTTTATTTACGTGATACACATGTGTAGCCGGTCGAGACGGCGGGTCTCTCGACAAACCACGGTGGAGGGGAAGTAGGGTCTCTCGACAACCACGGTGTTGGGAGGGGGAGGTAGGGTGTCTGGACAGACGGGGGTGGGTAATGTTGTAATGTCCTACCATGAACTTAACAGGTCACACTACACTTATTCTCGCCCTTGGACGGGAATTTTTGCTAGTGTATTAATAATACACGCAATTATGTACCTGACTAATGTATTTCAATAATGTATTAATGGTAACGTAAATACATTTTAATTTTGTACTGCAATCATATTGTTAAAAGTAACTTAAGTACCGGAGGAAATCAACAGTACACATCAAGTTACCCATAGTTATACTTTGTTACTATAAAGTAAAGTCATTTTCTATGTGTACAACATATTTACTACAATTGACAAAAAAAATTACACATTTAAAGGCGAACTTAGACAGATAATTACAGTACGCACAGCTCAGGTAATAATAATACATTTCATTAAAGAGTTGCGGTGGTCGACTGAAAGTGTGCTCGGCTTTTGTTCCGAGAGTCACGGGCTCGAGTCTCGGTGAAGGACGGGTCTTCTTCCCGAGGCTAAAAGGCCTTTCTGATTTCACCCAGCTGCGAATTTAATCACTACAACTGACATTACTTGGGGATGTAAAGGCGGCTGGGCATCGTGCTTCCCACTCAATCCCCTCCTATGCCGTGGCTATATAAACTTTTGAACGCTACTTCACGTGCCCCATAGGCCAGCATGGTTTAAAAAAAGAACTCTTTTTCTTTACAGTTCGTTGCGATATGGGCCGAAAGTGGTGAGCTGCCAATAGGTGACAGTATAATGTAAAGCTCAATACACTACAGCAGGGTCGGGAAACTATTTATCCGGGAGAGCTTTAAATACCACATATTTTGAAAAGTAATTCCGTGAGAGCCATACGTTATGTTTAAAACTAAAAATTCAAGTAAATGTGTACATATTGTGTAATTTCAACACTAAAATTACAATAATTAAGTCTCTGAATTCTTTTTAATAACATTCTTGTTATGTTATTTTTTAAATGCAATGTAGATCAAATGAGTCTAAATAAAAAAAAATTGATTCGAACATTTGTCCGAGAACCAGATGCAGCCATCTGGATCGCGACCCATGGTTTCCAGACCTATGCACTACAGCAACTTCATACTAGTTTCTTCTTGCATGGTCATCAAACATCTTATCTCATTTAATTTCTACTCTGCATTTTCTCTTTATCATCATTCTTTTTTCTTTTTTTTTGTTATTGTTTTTTTTTAATAGGAAAACTACATTTTAATTTTACAAAATAATTTCCAATAACACGTTTCGCCAAGATACAACATTTTGTAATGATCAGAAATCACCTCTTTATCAAGATCAATAATTCTTCTCTGTTAATACAGCTATGACATAATAATTTCAATGAATAATGTCCTGTCGCAAATGTAACACATTAACTTGAAATCACAGACACAAAAAGCCCCATAAAAAACAAAGTTTTTGACTGCAAATCCGTTATATATGAGACATAACTAAAAGTATGTTCAATAGAATACGCAAATCATGACAGACTAGCATAAACATTTACAGATCTGGAAAATATTATAAAAGTAAGTATGTACAATATAATACGCACCACGTGACAGACTAGCATAATCATTTACATGCTACATAGAGATACACAGAGGTAAACTATAGACATACAAATGTACGATGCAATTACATTCGATCGATGTGAAATTTTGAAAGTTCAATTTAATCGTCGCCACGATTCTGCCTTCAAAATTTCAGCTCGATTAGATACCGGGAAGTGGGATAAAATCGATCGAAAGTTTTTGTGACAGACAGACAAGCAGCCGTTACGAGATAATATAAAGGATTTTTTTAAAAAAAAGTAAGTGCTTTACCCGCGATGTCATAATTTTAAAGAAGCTCACATATCAAATATGTTTTTGTGTTCTCGATATTTTTTTTTCAAAAAATATTTTTCTGTGTTTTATATTTTAACATCTTTTTGACAAGAGAAAGCACTGAAGAGGGAAAATTTTATTTTTTTAAGTGTCCCAAAACAGTATGTACATCAAGTCGACAAGCATTTTCTGCAAAATTGTTAAACAGCACTAGTTTTTCGTGTGAACACACACTGATTCAAACATTTTTTTTTGTTTACATTTTTAGAATGCCCTGAAGGTTTCCTTGATTTACAAGCATTTGGTGGCATTAGCGTAACCTTAATCTTTTATTTTATGTATTTATTGTAGTATTACTATGATGCTGCTTTATTTTTTATTAGTAATTGTTTTCTGTTTTTTTTGGTGGGGGGGGGGTGGGCTATTACTTTTTGTCTTAATTTTTTTTCCTCCATTACAATTCAACGAAATACTACTCTCACTATATTTTTCCCATTGTGGATGTGTTAACTTCAGAAATCTTATGTAATATTTATAAGAATTCCAAGAACAATGAAGCTTTTATATCTTTGACAGGAATCTTCTTAATACAATTTTAAAATACATTTTCAAATTCATCTGGGCACATTTATTGTCTTTATTACACATTTATCATGTGTCACAATAGATTGTATCTCAAATGAGTCTAGAAGATTTTCTGTTTTTTTAGTAAATATTCGACTATCTTGGCCCGAGAATGACACGCTGGTTTCCGTCATCTCTACGCTAATTGTATCAGATACTCTTTTCAAATTATCACCCTCTCCTACCCAAACACCTTTTCTTCTTCTTTCGGAATCTTTAAACAGCTTGCACTGCACTGCTAATGGTTTTCATTACATCTTCTTTAAAAAAGTAGAGCTTCCCACTATATAATTTTGTGGTATAATTTATCCTTAAAAAAATAAATTTCTTCAACATAAAATGAACATAATATGCTTCAAAATCAACACAAATTTAAAAGGACTAACAGTATTTCCTCCAGATTCGGTATCACTTCACGAAAGGAGGACAAAGTTTTTACATTGAAGTTGTATGTTCAGGAATATACTTTATTCATTTGGAGAAGTTCAGGCAATTAAGGTGAATTTGAAGCGCAGCCAAGTTTTGATAATGGTGAACAAGTCAGTAGATATCTCACTTTAATAAGAAAGAACAAATTATTTCCTCAATGTAGACCTAAAGTGTCTAAAACGAAACTAAGTAATTTCAGTTAAAAAGGTATTTGCCGTAAGCTTTTATCGTCAAAACTCAAGACAATTTTAGCTATTCATTATGAACTAATTGGTTTCTCGAATTCTGATAACTAAATTAATATTAAAATAAAAATGATTGGGGGCTGGGGGGTGACACCATTAGTTTATTTCACGTCGAAACACCAACCCTAGCCCTACCAATGTGTGTACATGGCTTCAAACCAATAAAAAGTTTGACTTTATGTGTATGTCATATTTAAAAAAAAATTGTAATTACATTGATGCTGAGCTAAAAATTTACTATAGAGTCGTCTAATGTGTGTATAAACGTCAGTGATTTCCTCAAACCGTAACTCGAAACTATCACATATTTTTCAGAAAGACGTTCATATCAATCCGAACTTTGAACCCAGAGACTCAATATTCGCACTTACAACAAAAATCCTAGTCATCCATTTGCAATTCTAGAAACAGTAACTCTATAGCACATAATTTGTAAAGTAAGTAGGCAGGATATCCAACGACAAACTGAGGACAAGCAATATGATTTGGAATACTTCTTAGCGAGACACGTTTAACCAAGCCGTAGCGTGGCTATTTATTAATTAACCCTGGAAGTCATAAGCACCATTACGTATAATAATGTTAATAAGGCGGGTATTTTGGTGAGACGGCCATAAAAATGTATTACTTCAACTCTTTAATGAGGACGCCCCAGATATAGCAGTTAAATAGTTTTGACAAAATCAAGAATTCAGGATTCCGAATACGGGACATGGTTAAGGGGCGTGTGGCGTACCTGTCAGCCGAATTAGGATTCGGGAAGGTTGGCAACGTGTGAAAAAATTAGCTTTATGTTATTTCTGTTTGAATAGACTCAGGAGAGTAGGAAAAGTCAAAATCATTAGCCACAAAGCAACTTGACCTGTTCGTTTGATTCCGTGACAAATGTCACACTCCTGCTGTAATAAG
>CALYLW010000459.1:624017-644017 GCA_944989445.1 Ampullaceana balthica | reverse complement strand
CAACAATGCAAACAGAAAAATGTATTGACATTATTTGGTTCAAGTGATGAGTGGGTCTTATTGACAATACAACCAGCCGAGCTGAACAATTGTTCACATAGCTTTAGATTGTCTCAGCTGAAGTTTCTGATACTGTAGTGGATGTTTGGTTTGCAGGTGATATGTAAGCGAAGTGTTAGAACCATGGTAACAATGTCCCCTTTAAGCAGTGCGGCTGAGCAGATATTTGACCGACGCCACGCAGGAGTTTAGAATCACCGCGCAGTAAATTTTGTAAAATATTGCACAAAAATGGACGTGTTGCAACTTTGCATACTAGTTTTTTTTTAAATTTTGCAGACGGACCAACGAAGCTTAGACTTATAGGGAACAATGCATGGTAGACAAACGATTTCTCTCAATTGACATAATCACCTTTATAAACATCTTAACATTCAAATCAGTCAAAAGTTTAAAACCAAAATGTTCGTGTAATTGTCCGGAAGTCAGTTTATGTTTACTGGCTGAAATATTTTTACTTTTTCACTTCCAGTGCATTTGTAAGTGGTGAGTCGATTAAACGTTAAAAATGTGTTTAATCGTTAAAAACTTTTAACGATTAATCCAGAAATTAATCGTTAATGTCCAAAGCCCTTGTAAATACCAACAGTTTTTATGTTATTTTTTTCTTAATGAACAAAATGTGGGTGAGACTGCAATTTTTCTACAAAATTAATAACATGTAATCAGAATATTAGTGAGCTTGGCAGAACGTAATATAAAAAAAAACGTAAAAAAACAAGTTTTTCACTATAAATCCTTTATGTACGAGACGTAACTAAAAGAATGTTCATTATAATACGCATTGCCAGACCATCCAGAAATACAAAATTGCAGTTTTGTCGTAAAACATGTTTAATATAATGCGCACCGATCAGGAATTTTTTTATAAAAAGAGTTGTCAATAAAATACGCACCTTATTGCGCGACAGAAAGGTTGTTCAATATAATAAGCACCGCGACGCTCTATCTCAAAAAATAGCATAATACATAGGAATAAATAAAATAATCTAAAAAATCAATAATTTAATTACGAAAATTGAGATTGATCTGAAATTTTGATACATTATTTTTATTATTGGTACAAAAGTGCCTGCAAAATTTCAGCTCGCTAGCTTACGAGCAAGTGGGTTAAAAATTGATCAATATTTTGTTGACAAGCAAGCAATCAAGGGCGGGCGGCCACAGACACCACGAGTTAATATAAATGATTTAAAAACAGCGAATATTTCGGCTAAGAGCCTTCATCACCGAACAAATAGTCCACCAAGACATGTGTTCTTTGAGGAAGGCTCTTAGCCGACACGTTCGCTGTTTTGTTACGTTCTGTAATGTTTTTCATCTATTTTTTTTCTTAGTAGTTCAAAAATTTACCTTTTAATGAATTTTTTTTCATTTTTTAAATCCTTTATATTAACTCGTGATGTCAGCGGCCGACCTTGTCGCCAAAACTTTTGATCGATTTTTAACCCACTTGCTCGCAAGATAGCGAGCTGAAATTTTGCAGGCAGTTTTGTACCGATGATAAAAACAATGTATTAAAATTTCAGATCGATCGCATGTACCGTAATTAAATTATTGATTTTTTAGATTATTTTATTTATTCCTATGTATCATGCTATTTTTTTAGATAGAGCGTCGCGGTGCGTATTATATTGAACAACCTTTCTGTCGCGCAATAAGGTGCGTATTTTATTGACAACTCTTTTTATAAAAAAATTCCTGATCGGTGCGCATTATATTAAACATATTTTACGACACAACTGCAATTTTGTATTTCTGGATGGTCTGGCGCTGCGTATTATAATGAACATTCTTTTAATTACTTCTCGTACATAAAGGATTTATAGTCAAAAACTTGGTTTTTTACGGGTTTTTCTTATTACTCTTTAAAAAATAATAAATTGCATTGATGATTGTTACTGTTTGAATCTTGTATTCAAGAGACTTTTGAAAGTTGTTTTTAGTGGAGCATCCCATTTTCTAATAAATGCACCATTTTTATTAATTACAAAATTTAGTTTCAATACACCCAGTTACATACTTTTTTCTAAGTAACTGCTAAATGTATTTCTCTATTCAAGTGATATCACTTTTAGCAAGTTCTTCCATTTCTCATTTTCTTTTCCTGAAATCCAAATAACCAAATGGATCGAAAATATTGTTTCTTTAATACTAATGTTTCACGTAGATTAAGACAAATTGTAGCTAAAGGAAAATCTCAGTTGAAGACTTCCACAAGGCGTGCTTTGCAGGAAAATTCAATATCCTCTCTGTTATTAACGGTGGAATATAGTATTCAATACATTTTAGCTTTGACATCCCTGTAGTTTGTACAATTGACAACACATTTTGTAGTTAGACTGTTTCATGCCGAAAAGCATTGTTATTGTAAGTTTTGCATATGGAGATCGTTATTGATTAACTCTTTTATTCGGATAGCTTTGTCTATCAATGATTGTCCCTTAAGGAATTGCCCCTGCGTCAAAAGAAAATTCTTGCTGTAAATGGGCTGGAAGCTTGCTGGGTGTTCCCCCGGTTAAACCATCTATGTGAATCAGCATGACTGTGACATTGTTTGGCATCGTATATATAGTTCAATTTCTATTAATACAGTGAAATCGTTTTATCCGACTTATCTTGCCAAAAAAATATCGTTATGAAATTAATCCGGACATTGGGATTTCCTTGAGTTGCATTAATCAAGTGCTGTTAGCAACTCTCTCGGGGTGAGATAGGCCAAGAGAAAGTCGAGGTAGTAGTTAATCTGTTGCTGACTTTCCCTAACCTTCCTTGGAATATGTTTGGTTTGCCTGCAGTTAGACTGTGCATGTTTTATTTAAAGACCATAAGGTTTAGTATTTGTGTTAAACAGTGTTACATACTGTAACCAATGTTACATACTGTAACCAGTGTTACATACTGTAACCAGTGTTACATACTGTAAACAATGTTACATTATGTAACCAATGTTACATACTGTAACCAATGTTACATACTGCAACCAATGTTACACACTTTAAACAATGATAATTACTGTAACAAATGTTACATACTGTAACCATTGTTACATACTATAGCCAGTGTTACATACTGTAACAAATGTTACATTTTTCAACCAGTGTTACATACTGTAAAAAATGTTACATACTGTAACCAGTGTTACATGATGTAACCAGTTACATTTTTCAACCAGTGTTACATACTGTAAAAAATGTTCCATACTGTAACCAGTGTTACATACTGTAACCAGTGTTACATACTGTAACCAGTGTTACATGCTGTAACCAGTTACATTTTTCAACCAGTGTTACATACTGTAAAAAATGTTACATACTGTAACCCGTGTTACATACTGTAACCAGTGTTACATACTGTAACCAGTGTTACATGCTGCAATCAATGTTACATAATGTAATCAATGTTACATACTGTAATCAATGTAACATACTGTAATCAATGTTACATACTGTAACCAGTGTTACATACTGTAACCAGTGTTACATACTGTAACACAATAAAATATTTATATAAGTTCCCCGAATGACTTTCTAAATTTCACAACATAAATTTAAAAAAAAATAAGCAGGTAACTCTTCATTATGAAGAAACAGAGTTATATTTATTGAACTTGAACTTGGATTATCCCTTAACCCGTCGTTGGGTCGTTGGGACACCATCGTGAACTGCTCGCTATCTCAATACATTTATAAATAAATATCTTCTCCTCTTTACATAAAAATGTTTTAACAATAAGTAAAACGAATATTATTACAAATTTGAAAAAAACAAAACTGCACAACATACCGGACGACGCTTTATGCCAATCAAGCCAAATAGAACTGTCTGTTCCGTATCTGCTCAATAAACAACTAACGCCTCTGAATTGTTCATATATTTTCACTGGTTTCAGTAACTCTACTTTCTTGTAATCACTGGCTGAAAATAATTACGAATTCAAAGGAATGAAAAACGAAATTGCTAAAAATATCGAGAACATTTAATCATAATGTCTAAATACAAACATAATAACAGGCGAAATTTTCATTGACACATTTCAATACAAACCTAACTAGCCGATTCTGTTAGAGCTAACTTTGACACTAAAATTGACCAAGCAAGCCGTTTGTGCCGTATGTGGTAAAAGGCGGTTGGCATTAAAACCGAATATTTACATACATACAGACATATATATATCTACATACAAACATATATACATACATACATACATAAATATATGCATACATGTATACTTACACACATACATGCATGCATGCATGCATACATACATACATGCATATATATCTACAAAAATACATACATACATACATAAATACGTACTTACATACATACATACATACATACATACATACATACATACATACATACATACATACATACATACATACATACATACATACATACATACATACATACATACATACATACATACATAATATACATACATACATACATACATACATACATACATACATACATACATACATACATACATACATACATACATACATACATACATACATACATACATACATACATACATACATACATACATACATACATACATACATACATACATACATACATACATACATACATACATACATACATACATACATACATACATACATACATCTATACACACATACATACATACATACATACATACATACATACATTCATACATACATACATACATACATACATACATACATACATACATACATACATACATGCATACATACATACATACATACATACATACATACATACATACATACATACATACATACATACATACATACATACATACATACATACATACATACATACATACATACATACATACATACATACATACATACATGCATGCATGCATGCATACATCTAAGACAGACACATAAAGAATAAAAGATAGACCAATATATGTATCTGTAAACCCTGAAAATGTTTATTTATATAATGATTTAAATTTACTCCTCTGATAGCTTTTATTGCTGTGTCTTTCAGTTGACGAACACTTTCGGAACCAGGTCCTGGGCTGTTACCAATCACTTGGAAAGAGTATGTGCATAAATAAATGTATTAGTTGAGGCATGACTTTAACTGTAGCTGAATTTATAGTATGAATTAATGTTATATTGTTGAGCAATCATAGACGATAACACTTCATTTAGTTTATATTTTTTAATTTTGAATAAAAAAACGTAAAAAAGGGTTTTTGACAATAAATCCTTTATATACGAGACATAACTAGAAGAAGGTTCATTATAATACGCATGGCATGACAATACAAAAATCCAAAATTTTAGTTATGTCGCAAATATATAAAGGATTTTAGCACACACACAAACATGTCTACAGTCTGCTTGCTAAATGTCAGCTCGATTTGATCAAGGGAAAAGGGTTATAAAAACATGTTTAACACCGCGAGACATATTGACAATTAATATCATTTACATTTACAGATCGGGAATATATTTTTTTAAAGTATAGTCAATATAATACGCACCGCACAGCGCAACAGGAAAGTATTAAAAAGGTCGTTCAATAATATAATACCCACGGCGACACTCCAGCACACAAAATAACTTGCTACATACAGATAAATAGAGATAATCTAAACATGCAGTAACTTAATTACAGTACATGCGATCTATCTGAAATTTTGATACATAATTTTTATTGTTGGCACCAGTCTGCCCACATAATTCAAACTCGCTAGCTTACGAGGAAGTGGGTTAAAAATGGTTCCAAAGTTTTTTTGGCATTCAAGCAAGCAGGCAAGGCTTCAAGCAGAAACCACGAATTAATATAAAGGATTTAATTTTTTAAAACCCATAAAAATACAAGTTTTTGACTGAAATCCTATATATACGAGACATAACTAAAAGAATGTTCATTAAAATACGCAGCGCACGACAATCCACAAATCCAACATTTTAGTAATGTCTCGTAAAACATGTTTAATATAATGCGCACAGATCGGGAATATATTTTAAAAAGTATCGTCAAAACTAATACGCAACGCACAGCGCGACAGGAATGTATTAAAAGGTTTTTCAATATAATACGCACCACGACACTCAAGCAAAAAAATTAACATGCTACATAGAGATAATATAAAAATTCATTAATTTAATTACAGTACATTCGATCGATCTCAAATTTTGATATATCATTTTTATCATCAGCACGAGTCGGCCTGCAAAATTTACTCGCTTACTTACGTGGAAGTGGGTTAAAAATCAATTAAAAATGTTTTCGGCATTCAAAGAAGGCCAAAAAGCAGACACCACGAGTTAATATTAAGAATTTAAAAAGAAATAGCGGGCATAAAAGAACTGTATACATATTTTTTGTAAAATATAATATTTTGTCAATAGAAATCAAATCACTAAACTTAGTGGTGTTCACATTTGTAATACCTCACAATTTCATTCAACACCATACGAAGTATTAAGATATTTTTATTTGTGACTCTCATTCTCAAAGTAAAATAATACATTTAACTTTTGTAGTTTGTGTGTCAGTGAGTTTTAAAACCTGCTCTAATAGCAAGGTATAATTGTGTCGTGGATTTTTTGTTTTGTTTTGAAAGTCCATCTGTTTTTTTGTTGGTTTTTTTCAATACAGTGGTTGAAAGAGAAAAATACATATCGCAGCATCTTATCTATTTTTAAAAATATCATTTGAATATCTATAAAATGATATACGGCGGTTCTGTGAAATGTGTTTTTGTTTCCTACCAGAATGTCAAGTGACCGAGGAATGCCCTGATTACTGGCTCGAAGACGTTTTTTGCAAAAAGGGCAAGTGCATTCCAGCATCGTATGTTATGAATATCGAATAGGTCGTGGATGATGGAAGACGCAGATATCGCCTGATGTGAAACTGTTATTAAAAGAACAGTTTTAAAAAATAATATTTATAGATATTCATATAATTTTTTGTCAGCTTCTTGAATTACCCACTCGTAAGAATTACAAGGAAAAAAACATTTTTTTAATTATTTATTTTTCGTTTGCTGTTGCTGTTTGTTTTTAAAATTATAGAGCGTTTTAATTATTTTTCAAAAATAAATGTTAATATCTTGAATTAATTTAAGGCTTAATAATTTACTCATCTCTACCCCCACCCCCCACCCCGCACTAAAAAATTAATAAATAAATAATGTCATTAAAAAGGGAAATTAATATTTAAAAAAGTGTGTATATTAATGAACAACGTGACATCAGCCTCCATTTTTTAATTATATCTTGTAATTTTGAAATATAATATTTTATCTGATTTTAAAATAGAATATTCGATTTCTTTTTATATTAGTCAAAAATTTAAAAATATTTAATCTTAGTGACTTGACGTTTATGTAAATGATTATAATTTTTTAGAAAAGTCTATATAACTTTTCTAACATTGTAGTTTAAATATAACACACAACGACAAAATGTGAACTATTGCGTATTAATCCAAAATTGTTTCAGTTAAATCTAAGGTTTACGGTTCAGCAATACATTAGTCAGAGTAATTAAAAATTAATTCATATTTAGTAGAGAATGTGTTTTAATGGTACATATATCACATGAATTCAATCGGCCTAAAATAGTTTTTATTTTCTTCATATAGAAAGTTTTATTTATTTTTATTATAATATGTTTTTTTAATTTGAATTAAGAAGTTAAAAATTGTGTTTTCTTCTTTCTTCGTTTTTTAAGAAAATTATAAAATGCTATGATGTTGATAACATTTTAAATGCAATTGTGCTAAGTTGTATTCATATTATTGAAAGATGAATCCAATTTATTTTAATTCTGAAATTTTAAAAAAGTATTAATTATAACAGTAGTTTATTATTATAAGTGTTTACCCCTTTCATTAAGCCTCAAATAAATATTAATGTGCATAATTTTATTGTCTTATGTTTTTTCAAGTAATAAATAAGTGTTAAATAATCGTTTTACTGATTGTAATTCTTCATTCTTAAAATGAAGCTACCTGTAGAAGAAAGTCATCAGTCCCGAGCATATTGCTTTACATAAGTTTGACCGGAAAACCCTTCAATTAATTATGTCCCCCCCCCAATGGGTATCTAGCAGCTGAGGGGTCTTAAACCCCCCCCCCAAGAACTGTCACTTATGAATCATCCATCTGGGCATCCTGGACATGGTCAAAGATACCTCCCACTAAAAGTAAACTCACAATGAGGGGTAGAATTTCCTACTTCGTCTCGCTACAACCTCGACTCCACCCCGGCTCGGCATACGAGTCTCAATGGTTATGGACTGTCCATGAGCAGGGGATCATCAAGGGCCTACCTAGGGTGTTACCCCCATCGCAAGTTTACATCACAACTTTGTATAACTCCTATTCGGACGCGAAAAATATTGCGTGGTATACCATTTATGTTTTAGTACGACCTGCGTGCTAGAACTTTTATGAGTAAGAATGCCAAATAGCGGATACGTAACTAGTATCAAAACACAACGCGAAATACCATGTAGTGTGTAAGTTCAGCATTTGCTACCATACAATGAACGTCTCACGTAATAATAAATATACATAATTTGCAATTTCTGTCACGTCTGTCTGTCATGCATGTCTGTCTGTCCGTGACGCTACTAATTTTAGAAAGCAGCGCACAAAATTACTGCACCAATGCATCAAAAGGTGTGCAAATTAAAGATTTGCTGTAAAAAAAAATTACATGACATCATTGTTTAGCTCATATTTTAATTTTGGGAAAGGGAACAGTGTAAAAAGAGGATTTGATGATGGTTAATTATAAAATCAAAAAACCAAATTTGCGCCACAGGCGCCCTACAACCCATTATTGTAAAATACTTTGTGTGCATTTCAGAAAGTGGCATATCTTGTATTGATCAAACAAGGACAAATTAGTTGGGCTTTTGAAAAAGGTGGGCGCCGTAGGCACCCTAAAAAAAGTGCTTTTTTTTTCAAAATAAATAGATTTCAGCTGAAAACTTCCGTCATTTTTGACGGGTGATTCGCTAGTAATTGTATATTGTCATTTGATTGTGTTTATTTCTTGTAACTTTTTAGTTAATTCACTTACAATGAGCTCAGAGAAAATAAATGACAGGAGCCATGTTACGAAAAAAATGGTTAATGTCCCTTTTGAATGTAAAAAAAAGAGATCTGAAGGATGAAATTTGCATACGTGTATGGGACTTAGCTAAAGCATACCGAAAGACTATTTCTCTGTTTCTAACAAACAAATTCGTCATTAAATGAGCAAACGTTTCGAAGGCAGTGAAATCGATCAAAATCCAAACATCAGGAAGATTAGAAGATGTTGACATTTTATTTTTATCAGGATAGGAGCAAAAAAATTCATCTTCGTTCTTCATATTTATGTATTTTATTATTAAGCAGTGTTAACATTATTTTATTCAACTGATCTAAGAGATAAATGATATGTAAATAAATAAATGAGATTATTTTCTACATCTAAGACAATAGATATAGGATGCATAAAGAAATAGCATGATTTTTTTTATGGGAACAGATTCGACATTTGTACTTTTATTTCTTATAGGAAAAATACGTTTGCTTAACGTCCTTTGTGGCTTAGGTTTAAGGGTCTGGAACGGATTAAGGACGTATGCTGAGGTACCATTGTATAGCTATATTTGCCTATAGCTATAAATTATATAAACTATAGCTTGCACTATATCGCTCAGCATGACGCACAGATGTCATGTATTTTTGGTCGAATTTATGGATATTAAAAAAGAAATTATGTGTATCAGGTTTGTAGTGTTTTTATGTTATTCTTTATAGTTGAGACACTTTTAATGCCCTGTGTAAACGGTGTAAAAATAAGGCAGACCTCTCTGTTAAGTTTCTTTTGTAATCATCTGATGTTTTTTTTTGTTATTTTTAATAGCTTGTCAAAAATAAAATAGCATTAAGAAAGCAATACGCAATGGTAAATGTTTCTACGCATATCCTGTAGGGGTGGACATGTCTTTTTTTTTAGTTTACATTTCAAGTGTAGATGTATTTGGAAAAGTAAGAAAATTGCGTCATACATCTTAAAAACGTTTATTTTATTTTAAAAAAATTAAAACAACAACAACAACAACAAAAACAAGCAAAAAATAAAACAAAAAAACTAACAAACATAAGAACACGCCCCAAAAAGAGTGTGCAATTTTTGTTTAAATATATGACTATACGTATCTCTAAAAAAAATTTTTTTTTAATTTACAGGTATAATTGTAATTTACAAATAGCAAGTACGTGTGGTGGTCACGGAATTAAACGAAAAGGTCCAGTAGCTTTTTGTCGAATGATTTTGACTGTGCTTACAATCTCATAACCACGTTTATGACTTCACTCTTCAGTCCCTTCAAACAGGAATAACAAAAAGATAAATTGTACGTATTTCCAACATACCCGAATCCTCATTATTGACAGGACACTCTACTGACATATACGCCACACTTCTCTTAACACTGTCCCTTAGCAGAAATCCAGGATCCTTACGAGTGTCAAAGCTTTAATAAAAATTGCTATATCTTGGATGTCATTATCCACGAGAAGAATTGATAAAATTATAAGCCCGTCTCCATGTAAGCCCAGCTCTGTTGACATTTAACTTGATGACTTCCAACTAAGTTAATTTTAAAAAAAAATTACAAGAGTTACGTTTTTGTTCATCGTGTCTATGTAGGAAGTACTCCAGGCAATCTTGCTTCTCCTCACCGATGACTGTGTATATACTGCCTGATTACTCTATCTCCACGTGCTATAAAACTGCTATTTCTAGAATTTCACTTAGAGTCTTCAACTCCTGCATGAGTGGGATTTGTGTTGCGAGCGCAATGTAGATTCTATCAGTTCAACAACCGTCTTATTAAATTAACGTCATTCAGACACTTATTGATAGTTTCAAGTTCACATCTGAGGCTTGTGTAAATGTTTACACATAAAGACATTTGTAGAAAACATTGTTAGCTCAGCATCATTGTAGCTATATTTTTTTTTAATATGAAATAAATTTGAATTCATACTTTTTCTCAATTTTAAGACATGCAAAGCCATTGGCATAGCTATAGCTGGTTTTCCCCCTTGTGGTAACTTATTGATGTCACAAACAACCTTGGCATAAATATAGTTTTTGGTGTTTCCCTTTGTGGTATCTAAATGATGTCACAACCAACCTTGGCATAAATATAGTTTTTTGTGTTTCCCTTTGTGGTAACTTAATGATGTCACAACCAACCTTGGCATAAATATAGTTTTTGGTGTTTCCCTTTGTGGTAACTTAATGATGTCACAACAAACCATGTCATAAATATAGTTTTTGGTGTTTCCCTTTGTGGTAAATTAATGATGTCACAACCAACCTTAGCATAAATATAGTTGTGGTGTTTCCCTTTGTGGTAACTTAATGATGTCACAACCAACCTTGGCATAAATATAGTTGTTGGTGTTTGACCTTGTAGTTTCTTAATTGTGTTACAACCCACCTAGGTAAAGCTCTGGTTGGAGTTTCCCTTTGTAATGATATAATGATGTTACAATCACCATTGGCATATCTAGGTTTGGTGATTTGCAATGCTGTAAACAAATTGTTTCAAACCACCCTTTAATTAAGCTAAGGTTGGTTATAATCTGCGGTAAACTATTTTGGCCACAACCCCCCCCCCTCAAACAACCACACATAAATTACTTTTTACGTTGATGATGATGCACTGCAGATGCACACATTCCACAGTGTATAAATGAATTGAAGAAAAATAATCAATCGATTTTAAAAGTTATTCACTATTTATGTACTTTCTTAATTGATTTTAAACCAAAAAAAACTCAAAGTCCCAATAATTCATTATCAAATTCAACGAATGAGTTTTAAGAAAATTATATTACAAAAATAAAAAAAAAGTATTTTTTTTTAAAAATGAAAAATCTTTCATTCTCTTCCTAAATACGCTTAAATTATCCTACTACCTATATATTTCATTTCTATGTGATGTTTATTTCATAAAAATTACTGCTCAATACACTCCAGCAACCCCATATTAGTTTCTCCTTGCACAGACATCAAATATCTTCTATAATTTGTGTTCTCTTGCGTAAAGCTCATCACAACCAATTTTTTTTTAATTAATGTAATCTATATTTTAAGTATACAAGTAAAGTTCCAACAACACGTTTTGGCAATCGACAAATTTTCTTGTACAGAAATCACTTTGAGGCGAATAACCTGGTTACCTCTTTGTAAATATTAATAATTCTACTCTGCAAACATTTGCTGTGAAATATTAATTTCATCGAATAGAAATGTCCAAAGTAAAATTAGCCGATAACATGAAATCACAGGTAACACATACCTTGTGCTGTTCGATAGGTGTCACAATTTTAAAGAAATCACACATGCCAAATGTCTTGTCCATGTATTAAAGAAAATCACCCATGTCAAATTTCGTGTCCATATATTAAATAAAATCACACATGTGAAATGTCTTGTCCATATATTAAAGAAAATCACCCAGGTCAAATGTCGTGTCCATATATTAAAGAAAATCACACATGTCAAATGTCTTGTCCATATATTAAAGAAAATCACACATGTCAAATGTCTTGTCCGTATATTATTTTTCAAAAAAATTAATCTTTGTTTTTTTGTTTTTTTTTAAAATCTCTTCAACGAGGGGAAGCATTGAAGAGAGAAAATATTTCTTTTAAAATATCAAGTGTGCGTCAGGTCGTCAAGCATATTCTGAAAATTTTGTTAAACAACACTTGTTATTCTAACGGCCACACACCGATAGGTTTCATAACTTTTGTTTACATTTTTTAGAATCCTCTCAACCTTTCCTTGATATCCAGGCATTGTGGTGGTGGTATTATAATAACCTTGATCTTTTCATTTATTTAGGCACTGTAGTGTTACGTATATTGTTGCTGTTGTTTTTGTAATTATTTTTTTTAATTTAATATTTAAGCTATTAATTTTTTTTTGTTAAGTAAATAATCTTCTTATCTTATCATATCTTATCTTATTTGTTTCAGACGCTCCTTCTATACAGAATATTATTGCGTCCTACGCTTATCTATGGTTTGTGTTTAGTCCTGCATTCTTATTAGAGTTTTAAATGTTGATAAAGGGTTGGCTTTCCTTGTTTCTTCAGGCAACCCATTCCACGCCCGAATTCCGGACGGGAAGAACGACAATTTTTATGAGTTTGTTCTTGCATACGAAATAAGAAATGTGTTTTTATCCTTATGTCTATCTGAGGGTTGTATTAAGTTATCTTTGTGTTATATTTCTAAATAATTCAAAGAAATACTAACTCCACTTTAAGTTTAACATTGTGAATATAATAACATCAGAAATCAGGTTTTAAGTCGATTCCGAACTCCAAGAACCACCCATCCTTTATCTCTTTGATAAGAATCTTCTAAGCATTATTCTATACGATATATACAAACTCACTAGGGTTAATGTCTTTATTCTTCATTTGTCATCTGTAAACAATAGATATGGTTTATAAAAATTATATAAAAGATATATTTTTATTGAAATGAATGGTCGACCTATTGGGCCAAAGACAGATACGTAGGTTGTAATCATCATTACGCTACGTGATATCAAACTATCTGTTTAAAATATGCCCCCCCCCCTTTTTTTCTACTTCTTTCGGCATATTTATATAACTTGAGCTACACTGCGGTTTTCATAATAATTACATTTAAATGAGATTAAATATTGGATCACAATTTGGGGTGTACCGGATTCAAAATTTTAAAATCTGGACGGAGCCGGATTTGGCCGTATTAATGAATTGAAATTCTGCCGGAGCCGGAGGCGAAGACGATTTATTAAAAATGGTCATATTCCGGATTTTCTGTAGCTCTAGCCATTATATATATATAAGTGTATGGCTCTATCGGCCAACTGTATGTGGTTGAGTTTATAAGATGAAATCCGGTCGAAGGCGGGTTTGTAAAAATAGCCAGATTCCTGATTTGTTGGAGCCGGGGCCGAAATCCAGTACACCACAAATCAATATATATATATTTTGGGTATAATAATTCCTTAAAAAAACTTCTTCAACATTAAATGCAATCAATTTGCTAAGAAAATTAATACAAATTCCGAAGTACAAACAGTAATGCCTTCCGATTTGTCATCACTTCATTACCTATTTAGTGAATGTGTTGTTTTTTTAAATGGATTTTTGTTATCCTTATGCTTTTAAATATTTTCCCACAAATTGCATCTGAGACACATAAACAAAAAATTCAGTTTGATAATTTAAAAAATCCAAAACAAAAAAAAGAAAATTATGTACTTCTATTGTGTGCTGAAAGGAGGAGAAATATTTTACAGAAATTTTTTCTCTTGAGAAATTTATTTTCAAAATTTTGGGAAGTTCGGGCAATTATGGTGATGGTGAAGCGCAGCCAAGTTTGGATAATGCTGAACAACAAGTCAGTAGATATCTCTACTTAATAATGAAGAAAAAAATCAATATTTCCTAAACATAGAACTAAAGTGTCTAAAGCCAAACAAAATTATTTCACTTAAAAAGATAAATGCCCCACGCAATGATGAACATGTGTTGATGCTAAGATAAAAATAAATAAAAAAAAGAAAATCGGTATTTATTTTTAACGAAATGGTTTCTTAAATTCCAATAAGTAAAATTGATAGTAAACAAAAATGCAGATAATGCTTTAGGGGTGTGATACCATTATATTATCGCATGGCGCCAATCGGATTTGTGTGAAACATTAAGTTACCGTAAAGGAAACACCATCCCTGGCTACGCTAATCTGGTGTGTGGGAAAACATTACGTTATCGTAAGGGAAACACCGTCCCTGGCTGCGCTAATCGGGTGTGTGGGAAAACATTAAGCTTCCGTAAGGGAAAAAACCAAACCTGGCTGTGCTAATTGGGTGTGTGTGAAACATTAAGTTAGCATAAGGGAAACACCAACCCTGGCTATGCAAATGAGGGAAGGTTGTGTAACACAATTAGTTTATCGGTGGTTGGACATTTCAAACCTGGACAATTCGACCTTGCCGATTCAAACCCACGCCGTTTCGACCCCACGATGTTTCGACATCAGACGATTCGACCAATAAGTTGTGCGACGACTACTGACTAACTGAAAAAAAATAAAAAATATAAAAACTTGACATTTACGTTTTTGTATAATTCATACCTATTAAGCTAGAGATAGTCTATTAATAGCAGATTATGATATGTATACTGGATACTTGGATGGGGGTCGAGAGATCACGAGAATTCATGCGAGACCAGAGACTGGACGTTGGCTGGCACCTGGCACATTATGACATGTTACGAGGTCTAGGCTCGGTGACCACCACAGGACACCCATGACGATAGTTATGGAAAAGGTAAATAATTGGATTTGGGGACACAGAGTATGCAGGTAACTCAATAAAGAAACGTCTGACCACATGTCATTTTTATTGTCAAATTACATGGAATCGAGGTAGGTGGGGCTGGAGAGGCTTGGAAGGACTTTCTACCGAGGCTTTTAAGAGGCTTAAAAAAGATAACACGTGTTGCTCAGCATTACATGCTGAACATAAGTTTCTTAATATTAGTTGCTCAACATCGGCTGCTCTGCAATTACACATGTGATAGCATAAAATTGGAATGTACCGTGGATTATGGAGTGTCAAAACGGGAAAAAAACGTCATTCTTTCTAATTATGAAAACTGGTTACATAAGAAAAACCAGAATATAATATGATAATAAAGGTTTTTCAAAAACTTGCTTTTATTCCAGTTCACTTAAAAGGACAAAGTAAAATTTCCTCATGCCTAAAAAAACAACAATCATATTTCAAACTATGATTTGCTGCCAATAACAAGATAATTATATAAAAACTATTATATTTTTATATTAAAACTACATTTTAAAAATATGAAATCTATCTATGGCATCCGTCCATCCTCATGGGATGATGGCGTTTCCTCCTGCTCCTCTACCCCACTTCCCCTTTCTCCTGGCCCATTTTTTTCCTCGCTCCTGGCTGTAAGGGAAGCTTCCGCGACTTGAATGCCCTCGCGCGCTTTTTGCCCGCAAGGAGGTGCGCTCCTCAGCAATGGTCTCCCACGTTTTATGGTCAATCTGCGACAGAGTCATGTCTTTCTTGCAGACATCCTTGAAGCGCAAGCACGGGCGTCCTCTCTTCCGCATACCAGTTTCCAGCTCGCCGTAAAGCAAGGCTCTTGGAATGCGCTCCAAGCTCATCCTGCGGACATGTCCCAACCACCGCAGGCACCTCTCACTCAGGATTGAGTGCATGCTTACCATATGACTCCTTCATGTATCTCGACATTGGGCATCTTGTCCTGCCACTTGATGTGCAGAATCCTGCACAAGCATCGTAAGTGGAAGCTGTTGAGTTGCTTTGTTTGTTTGGCATAGGTCGTCCAGCACTCACTGCCATAGAGGAGTGTGCTGAGCACGCATGCCTTGTACACAGTGATTTCCTATCAGTGAGCTGCACATTGTTCCACACTCTTTGATTCAGCCTAGCCATTAATGATGCAGCCTTGCAGATTCTGGTTTCAATTTCCTTTTCCGGGGAGAGTGTGCTTGTGATGTTACTGCTAAGGTAGGTAAAATCATCGACGACATCCAGAGTGTTTCCCTCAATGGAGATTGCTGGGAAGCAGTCTGTTCCTTGTCTCATAATGTTGGTCTTTTTTAGGCTTATCGTTAGACAAAAATCCTTGCATGTCTCTGAGAACTTATTGACCAAAAGTTGGAGAACTATCTCTGAATGTGAGGTAAGGGCTGCGTCATCCGCGAAGAGCAACTCTCTAATTAAAACATGTTCCACTTTTCTCTTCGCACAGTGGCTGGTGTTGAATAGATTTCAATCCGTCCTGGTATGGATGTTTACACCCTCGAAGCAGTCCTCGAAAGCATGACGCAGTAGCATCGAGAAAAAGAAACCGAAGAGTGTTGGAGCCAGTACACAGCCCTGTTTGACTCCGCTACAAACTGGGAAGGGTTCTGAGGTGGCACCAGCGAAGAGCACTGTGCTGTGCATATTGGTGTGTAAGGACTCGATGATGGAGAGAAGCCGCATCGGACATCCTATTTTTTCCAATATACGTAGCAGACCCTTGAGGCTGACAATTTCACATGCCTTTGAGATCTATGAAGGCAACGAAGAGGGCTTTCTGTTGCTCCCGACATTTCTCTTGTAGCTGACGGAGTGAGAAGATCATTTCCATGGTTGACTGGCCAGCCCGAAAACCGCATTGTGATTCCGGGTAGACATTATGTGCCAGAATTCGCAGGTGTGCAAGGATCACTCTCGCATAAGCCTTTCCCGCAATACTCAGTAAGGAAATGCCACGATAGTTATTGCAATCGCTGCGATCATCTTTGTTTTTATAAAGCGTGACTATTTTGGCGTCAAGCATATCCTGTGGGATGTGACTGTGTTCCCAGCAATCACATATGGGTTCGTGTAGAGGCTTAGGTAGTGCTGGCTGGTCGTGGTTAAGCACTTCTGCAGGACTGCCGTCATTGCCTGGGGCCTTCCCATTGCTCAAATTATCAATAGCCCTACTAAGGTCCTCTAGTGACGGTGGAGCATCAATCTGACCTAGAAATGGTAGATCTGGAATTCTTTCTATGGCAGAGTCAGATACTGCATTCTGTGTCGCATAGAGTTCAGCGCCGCATCTGCTTGTCTCGTTCTGTGATCATCTCACCTGATTTTGTCTTGATTGGAGCTGACTTTGATGGTGTGGGCCCAGTGGCCTTTTTTATGCCTTCGTACATTTTTAATAAATCCCTGATTAGCTGCAGATTGAATGCTTTTGCATAGTTCCACCCAATAAGTGTTAGCGCAAAAACGTGCAGTCTTCCGAGCTGTGTTTCTCGCATTTCTGACACATTGCAGGGTGTCAGGTTCTGGGGAAGCTTTGTAGGAAAAATAGATATTTTCTTTTTTTCTCCGTCACGGGATTCATTGTAACCAAATGGGCCTCAAACCAATCTCTATTTTTTCTTTTCTTCCTCCCGAGAACGGCAAGAGAGGTTTTGTAAAAAGTGTTTTGAAGATGGAGCCAATTCGCATCGATTTGTTCTGTCTCTATAGCATCATGAGGATTTGAGATTGCTTTCTGCCAGGTGTTGGCCTTAAGAGCTTGCTCAAGCTTGGTGTTAAGCTGATCCTTTATCTCAGGGCATTTGATATTCTGCGTGTTGATGCGAGTTTTACCCTTGCTCTTACAGTGACACAATTTCTTTGGTATTAATTTGATTCTACTTGCGACAAAAGAGTGATCTGTGTCACAGTCGGAACTGTGGTAACTGCATGTTTGGAGCACACTGGCCAGGTCAGATCGCCTGGTGAGAACGAGATCAAGCTGGTTCCAGTGCTTGGAGCGGGTGTGTCTCCAAGACACTTTGTGGATGTTGTAGCATTTGAAGAATGTGTTAGTTACACACAGATTGTGAGTACTGCATAGCTCGAGCAGTCGCTGGCCGTTGATATTAAGTTTACCAATGCCGTGTAACCCAATGCTGGTGGACCAGGCTTTGTGATCTGCATCTACCCTGGCGTTGAAGTCACCGAGGAGAAATAGACTCTCATGTGTGGGAATATTTACTACTGCGGAGTCTAGAGCCTTATAGAAGTTGTCTTTTAACTCTTCTTCAGAGCAGAGAGTTGGTGAATGAAGGCTGAGGATATGGGTTTGCGCCTGATGATGTTGAAAGTTTAATGCCGAGTATCCTATCAGTGCCAAGTGCCGCCAGTTCAACATATGACATAAGAGAGTTTTTTTATGGCAAAAACAACGCCATGCTGCCTTGGTTTGTCTGATGGTAGTCCATGTCAGACAAATGTGTAGTTGGCCTCAACCACTTTGCCGTTGTCAGCCAGCCGCGTCTCCTGTAGGCATGCAATGTCAATGCCGAGTCGGGAAAGTTTCCCGTCAATGACCGCTGTCTTCCTTATATCTGCCACACATGAGGGGTCAGAGTTAAAACCAGTGCAGAGGGCTTTGACATTCCAGCTTGCTAAACGAAGAGCTGGTACTTCTTTCTTATTTTCCCAGTTGGTGCTTGGGTTATGGCTCGCTTGTTGAGTTGATCACTCTGAGCCCCATGCACCTAATGGGACCGGCTAGCCATGTCGGAACATCACCTTACTGGCTGGGGGCTGCCCGGCTTAAAGCTGGCGGTAGATGCTCAGTGAGACATGGCTATCCCTCCCACCGTCTGCAATGATCCCTGGCGGTTAGCTCTACGCAAATTGAGCAATGGCTTATAACCGGTAACTGCCGTTCCACGTGTTGTGTCTACGCCTTGCAGCAAAGCTGGAGTGACCTCTCCAGGATTGGGTTGGGGAGGTAGAGAAAACTTAAAAAAGAAGAGGCTACGATAGCCTAGGCAGAGCTTTAAAGAAGACTAGCTGTTGCTCAGGCAGCAGGCCATATCTCTCCACACAGATGGTGTTTTCAATGGAACTGCTTAGCTGATACAATGGTGCCATCTGCATCGCAGGAGTTGCCAGAGATATAGCGCATCGCAATAAAATTGCCTAAGGGACTCCGTCTCCTGATTTTCTGTTAGGGTTTACTCCCTTAGTCTCTCCATGAACAGGTCTGGCCGCGAGACAGCGGAGGTTTGAGATTGGAGTTTCCCTCTCCTAGATGAGCTACCTATCAAGGTTTACTGGCCCCATCTGTCCGAAGCGCCTTAAAACCAAAAATATTAAATAAATACACTAAAAAACATATCTACAAGAAAATTATGATACGATGTAGAAATGAAAGGGTCGAAACGTCCTGGTTTCGCAACGTCCTTCGGTCGAAATGTCTTTCAGTCGAACTGTCCGGGGTCGAATTGTTTGAGATCGAACCATCATATGTGGAATCATTAGTGGTGGGACTGACCGG
>CALYLW010000459.1:616517-619017 GCA_944989445.1 Ampullaceana balthica | reverse complement strand
TAATTTTTTGTGTATGCTTGTTTTCAAGGAGCATCCCGACTGTCTGATAACAAATTAAATTTTACAATATATATATATATATATAAACTACAAATCGAATCCTACATTCAATTTTTTTTTAGAATTAGTAAAATAAATCTTATATATATGGATATACGTATCCATATATATAGGCTTAATAATTTAGTTCACTCATTTTCTTACTCGTCATTTGTAAACCCTAATAATTTAAGCCAAACGCATAAAAAGCGCCCTCCCACGTTTTTAGTCATATTACATCATAATACTTGAGCATATAAGTTTGAAATTTTTATTAATCCAGAAAAAGATTTTTCTGTGGAAAAAAAAATATTATTTTCTTCTTTTTAGTCCGCTTATAAAAAACTTGGCTTTTAAAAATCTTTTTTTTTACTTCTATTTATTTTATTCTTTTTAGTCTAAGTGTATGCTGTGGTGAGTTTTGAAGTATTGATTATGTTCAAATATAATACGCATTGCCCGACACACATTTACAGACTGGAAACGACTGATCTCCCCTTGATGTTAAACATGGTTGATGTGGTCGGGGTTGGTGTAAACTCGACACGTGAATGTAATGTAAACAGGAGCAGACGGATAATACATATGCTTATAATTAGATAAATTAAAAAGTTCAATAATTTAATAACAGTACATTAGATCGATCTGAAATTTTGACACAATGCATTGTTTTTTAAGATCTATCGGTGGTAAAATTTTGAAATCTCTAGGACCATTAGAAGTGGTTTAATTTTACGTTTGCAGATTTGAAAAATTGTGGACAGACAAACAGGAACGAAAGTGAGTTAATAAAAACGTAGTAAAAAAATGTTCGACGTATTGCGCCGCTCAAGCTAAGTGTACCGTCCGCCATTATGAGCTCACGAAACATCAACTGAGCTTTCAGAAATATTAATCATCTGGTACTGGTTTAAGAACCGCTAATTTCGTGTATGTAATGGCTAAAAATAATTATGGATAAAAGAAATTCAAACACAATATCTAATAATATAAAATAAATACAATTATTATATCTAAATACAAACATAATAACTGAAGAAATTGACTCTACAATATAAACCAAACTAGCCGATTGTCAGTGAACAAACATTTACACTAGAAGACCTAGGTAAGCCCTCTGGTGCCGAATGTTGTAATGATGTCATTTGATGCCATAACACCAGAACTTAAAGTTTGGGCTATGACGCGTGCACGTTGATCGGCTCAAGCTTACCTGGACTTATGATCCGTCCAAAATTTATTGAGATCTTGTAATTTTGCTAGAGCGAAGAGACATTGAACGAGCGTATTTAAGTCAGAGCGTATACATACATGAGGTTTAGTTGATCACAACAACCTCCAATATAATAGTTTAGTCGTTTTAGTGTTAGACTTGTCACTTATTTCACCAAATCTGTTGACGTCTACTAAAAAAAAACCCCACTTACTTATAAATTAAAATAAATTTATTTTGTTTCATTTTTTTTAGCACACGTGCTATGTGAAAAGGTGTCTTAATTTATAATAATTTATTAAATTACCTGGTCATAAAATAATACATACTTTTTTACAGTTATTTATTTAAGGAGGAATTATTGAGCAACTCAAACTCAAGTCACTTTCTATTTTAAGCAATACATAGTCATCTACAACAGTTACATTTTCATGTATAAAAATTAGCGTATGACGCAATATTCTTCTGTAAAGAAGGAGCGTCTGCAACCAATAAGATACATTGTGTTTGAATAATTGTTATAAACATTTTGAACCTATTCAAGACAACATTGCTGAAAATAACTTTATGAAAAAGATCTAAATTTACTCCTCTAATTGATTTCATGTGTCTGACTTTCAGTTAATGAACTATTCATAACCCAAGCCGTGGGGTGTAGTTCAACATACATAGATCCAAAAGGTATGTCCATAAATAAATGTATCGATAAATTATGACAGAATTGGTTTAATTATCAACATAAATAATCAACATACATAATTTGCAATGTATGTCACGTCCAGTCTGTCTGTCCTTGACGATACTTGTTTTAGAAAGTAGTGCACCAAATTACTGCACCAAAAATAACTCGTTACGAACGTTCCACATAAAATTGTACAATATGAAAATAAAAGAATAAAATAAAAATAAATAAAACGTCTGTATTACACTAGTGTATTACCCGTCCAAAATGACGGAAGTTTTCAAAATAAATACATATCAGCTGAAATATATTTGTTTTTAACAAATACACATCATACTCTCGTCGTACTCTGGTGTGTGTCTCCCAACAACACACTATTTATAGTCCGCCTGTCTTCCTTACTATCATCATGCGTGACTACAACTCCAATTATTATGTCTAAGTGGACTCTTCTGCAGTCACTACTTGACCAAAGATCACAACAATTACCACGACAATTAACAGCAGTGATTCTCATACCTTGACATATCCACCCTCTTACAAAGATTGTCTACATTCACTAAATA
>CALYLW010000459.1:586517-611517 GCA_944989445.1 Ampullaceana balthica | reverse complement strand
TTTTAAATTTTCTATAAATATAAAATTTCAAATTCTTAACTGCTTTCCATATGTGCGCTGATCCACATAGCAGAAAAATATGTTTTCACAACGGGAAGTGTGTCATTTTTATTAAATCCTTATATTAACTCATGGTGTCGTTTGTTTGAACCCTTGATTGCTTGCTTCGCGGTCGCCAAAACTTTGGATTGACTTTTAATCCACTTGCTCGTAAGCTATCGAGCTGAAATTTAGCAAGCAGTTTCGTGGCGATGATTAAACTATGTATCACAATTTCAGATCGATCGCATGTACTGTAATTAAATTATTGAAGTTTTAGTTTTTATTCCTATGTATCATGTTATTTTTTGAGATAGAGTGAATGTACATTCTCTTTTGGGTCGAGCCGTTAAGCTCTTAAGACCCGGTTCATCTTATCGCAGGCGAGCCTCATCAAGCGGGCATCGCCGTAGAGGTAACCCTCTGCAGGTACCGTTACTTCTCCCTCCAAATCCCCGCACAGCCCCGGGGCACTCTTCGAGTACGTGGGCCACCGTCTCTTCAGGATGGCCACACAGCCGACAGGCCAGTTCCCTTCTAGTGTAAAACTTGTACAAGTAGCTTCGTGTGGGACAATGTTCAGTTATCATTCTAGTTATGAGCGTCTGATTGCTACGTCCAATTTTCCACCAGGAGTCGCTTTTGCTCGGTCGCGGCATGTACTGGAATACTTTTCTGGCCGTGCTTCCAGATGCCCAGCCCTGTAGCCATTTCTCTCGGAAATGGTCCTTAAGTCACAATCTGGCCCCCAGCTGGGTCATCGGGTGATCGGGTTGGGGCTGAGCTGAACCTTCTCTCGCTAACTTATCGACCCTGTATGAATGAGGCTCGCCACTGTGCCTAGTGATGTAGTGAAGGACTACTTTTCCGCCTCGTGCTAGGATTTCACCTACTGTTTCCAAAATGACACTGACCGTTTTCGTTTCCAGAGAGGATCGACCCACGGTCTCGAGCGAAAACCGTGAGTCGGTGAAAACTACGACGGTCGGGAAAACCTTTCGTCTTGCTAGACGTCGGCGCACTTCCTTCAAACCCTTGCAAATCGCCTCCAGTTCGGCGTCGTGACTACTGTATGCGGATCTGCACGGCCCTGACAGTTCGATACTGTCAGGTCCAGGTTGAGGATATTGAATTAGCACTCCGTATCCTTTTCTGCCATCCTTGAAGCGCGAGCCGTCCGTAAAGACTTTTACCACACTATCGCCATAAGCTTCGATTGTCTTCAGAGCCTCGTCTCGCTGGAGCTCGACGGGACTGGCTTTCGTCACCGCTGTATTTGCCAGTGTCAAACGTAGTTCAGGCAAGTCTGAGCTTTCATGTGGTCCTCGAGCAGGGACCAGTCGCATGCGTTCCCTGTGCTTGGGTATGGGGACTGAGTCTTCTAGTTCATAGACCGTATCCATGAAAGATGGTCTTTTCAGTCGGGTCCTCTTTACCCATCGGTCTTGTAATTGGAAGCAGGGTTCGTCATGCTCCAACCTACGGTATCGTTCCACCGTGGTCATGATTGCCTTTTCTCGCCTTATCGCAAGGGGTTCTACGTTAGACATAATTTCTACAGCGGCTGTTGGTGTCGTACGCAACGCCCCGCATACAAACCGTAGAGCTTGGTTCTGTATTCGGTCCAGACCCTCTAGAGCCGTACGGCTCGCAAAGGCCTGGACCGAGAGGCTGTAATCAATGGCACCCCTCACACTACCGAGATAGAGAGCTCTCAGTAGTCTTGCATCCGCACCCCAACTAGTGCTAGCCAGTTTCTTCACCAGGGACAGTTGAGCTGTGGCTTTGGCACACAATTCACGCACATGGTTATGTAGCTGGACCTTCTGGTCCAACTTGATTCCCAAGTACGTTGGTGTCCGATCACAATTCAATCTTTTCCCACATATCTGAAGCACCACCTCATGCTTCAGGGCATTCCGTGCATTTGTGAAAATGGAGTGGACCGTTTTCTCCAATTGACTACTAGGCGCCAACGGTTGGCGTAGTCTTCGATTCGATTCAGATCTTCTTGCAGCCTGTTCTGTAGGGTTGCAACGTCCTTTCCTGAACTCCATATAGCCAGATCGTCAGCAAACATGACATCCTGTGACCCCAGAATACCTTGTAGGTCGTGGACGTAGGCTAAGAACAATGTACAACTAAGGGTGGACCCCTGTGGGAGTCCGTCCTCCAGGCGCTCTTCGTTGGATAATGACTCCCCCACTCGGGTCTTGATCGTTCTGTCCGTAAGGAACGATTTTATCCAACTGTACATGTTCGCAGCGACACCTAACTACTGCAGCTTATAAAGTAGCCCTCCACGCCACACCTTGTCGTATGCCTGCTTTAGATCGAAGAACACCGCAACGGTGTGATTCCTCGACTGGAGTTCATTTGTGATTGTCTGAATTAGTCGGAGAGCCTGATCCATCGGTTGGCGTCCCTTTCGGAACCCACCTTGCGTCATTGGAATGCATTCGGTCTTTTCGAGGAACCAGTAGAGCCGTGCGTTCACTAACCATTCAGCCACCTTCCCCACACACGACGTGAGGAAAATTGGCCGGTAACTGGAAGGGTGTTCGCCTGGTTTCCCCTCTTTGGGAATTGGGGTTATTGTGGCCTTTTTCCACAGCTTCGGCAGCGTGCCTGTTGTCCAAGTTCTATTTATGAAACCCAGCAGTTTCATTCGGCCTGTCTTGCCCAGATGTTTGAGCATTTCATTGTGAACTTTATCTGGTCCTGGTGCTTTGCCAGCTTGGCACTTGTTGAGTGCGGTTTGCAACTCTGTCAATGTGAAGGGGGCCGCGAAAACATCTAGTTGAAGGCCCTTACTTTGTCTCCTTGAGCCCTCTTTGCGCATTCGGTCGATTGTTCGGCTAAAATCAGATCTGGCACCTTTCTTGTTAACCTGGGCAAAGTGTTTGTTTAGCGCTCGTGCGCGCTTAACTTCACTAGCCCTTTGGCCCTTTGGTGTCGTCAAAGGGTTGGAATTCTTTGTCTTCCCCGCGCCAGATAATGCATCTAAGAGCCGCCAAACTTTCCTTCCGTTTACGAGATCGAGTTTTTCGCACGCATTAACCCATTTCGCCTTCTTCGCTTTGTCGACAGCGGCCCGGACTTCAGCCGTCAGTCTGTTGTACGCCCTACGAGCTTCGGGTGTCTTCAGCCTGGCTGCCCTTTTCCGTGCTTTTGCTCTTTGCTTCACCAATTCTGTCATACTCTTGTCCCAGTAAGGTCTGAACTTCTGTTTCCCTTCTCTAACTTGAGATAGAGTGTCCCGGTGCGAATTATATTGAACGACCTTTCTGTCGCACAATAAGGTGCGTATTTTATTGATAACACTTTTTATAAACATATTCGTGATTGGTGCGCATTATGTTAAACATGTTTTACGACACAACTGCAATTTTGTATTTTTGTATTGTCTTGCACTGCGTATTATAATGAACATTCTTTTAGTTACGTGTCGTACAGAAAGGATTTATAGTAAAAAAAAACTTTTTTTTTACGTTTTTTTTTATTTACGGTTTTTCTTATTAAATCTAACTCGTGGTGTCTGGTTGCTTGCATTCGCCCTTGCTTGCTTGTTGCCAAAACTTTGGATCAATTTTTAACCCACTTCCTCGTAAGCTAGCGAGCTCAAATTAAGCAGGCAGTTTTGTGCCGATAATAAAAACTACGTTTAACAATTTCAGATCGATCGCATGTACTGTAATTAAATTATTGAATTTTTAGATTAGTTTATGTATTCCTATGTATCATGTTATTTTTTTGAGATAGTGTCGCGGTGCGTATTATATTTAACAACCTTTCTGTCGCGCAATAAGGTGCGTATTTTATTGACAACACTTTTATTAAACCTATTCCTGATCGGTGAGCATTATGTTAAACATGTTTTACGACACAACTGCAATTTTGTATATTTGGATTGTCTTGCGCTGCGTATTATCATGAACATTCTTTTAGTTACGTCTAGTACATAAAGGATTTATATTGAAAAACTTGGTTTTTTACGTTTTTAAAAAAAATCCCTTATATTAGCTTGCTTTGTAAGTTTAATCGGACTATTTTTAATTTCTCAATGTTCAACCCCTTTCCGTTATCCTATCATTTTGAAAATTTGCACACATGTTCATTTTCGGTGATAGTATTTTTGAGATTTTTGCGGATTTTTTCCATGACTAGATTTAATTTCATAAAATATTTAAATCCCTTAAATTAACTTGCTCTGTAAGTTTAATCGGACCATCCGACCGACCGAACCGACTTTTTGTTTACAATTCTTTCACGTGCCACTTCAGTTCACGCGTTGACACCGACCGTCAATGTTCACACCCCCTACCATCCCTGCGCCCGGTTTTAAAACCAGGGGAGATAATTGTGTTTCAGTCTTTATATGTCGTGTTTAAACATAATCACTAATTTTAGTTATGTCTCATATATAAGGGATTTATAGTCAAAAGGTAAGCTGGCTTTGCACTTACTGTAAAATGCGTAGGCTAAAAAGTAGATAATAAAAATATATAAAAAACACTTTTTTAAAACTAATCTTATTTTCGAAATGCACTAAAAAGTAGAAAATAATTTTAAAATTTGAAATTTACAGTCAGAAGTGACCTTTAGTACCAGATTTATGACAGCGTAAAACTTTAAAATGAGACAGTAACGTTAAATCGTAGGTGAAATCAATTATCTCCTTTTTTGCCATTACTATTAGACTAGGGTGCTTATGTGAATATCTTTGCATAACTTGGCAAGATCGTGTTTTTAAATCTCTTCTATTAAATTCGAAATCTTTTCGTCATCTCTCTCTTCGTACGTCTGTTGAACGGAAAAACAAAAGTAAAAAATGACCCATTTCCCGTAAAGCCATCGAGCTGAAATTTGGCACACGGACCCGTGTCACCTAACAATGAATCGTATAAAAAATTCAGATCGATCGAACGTACAGTTTTTAAATTAATGCATTTTTAGTTTATCTATATAAACTATATGTAGCGGTCGATATTGTTTACATTTTACGGGTTACTTGACTTCACGCCAGCCATAGATGAACACATATCGTGTTTTACCCAGGTGTACCGGCATGCTTTTGTTTACATTTTACGTGTCACGCTCAGCCCGGTAAAACGATCGGTGACCAGATCTTTCACCTCTCCCACCCGCCCCCCCCCACCCAGGGGTTATAAAGCGAAGGAAAGTTAATACGAATTCAGCATGTAAATGTTTGTCGCGTTTGAAAATAATCAATGCTTTTAGTTAAGTCTCATATATAAGGGATTTATAGTCGAAAGCTTTGTTTTTACGGGTTTGTTTTATTAAATCCCTTAACTTCTCTCTCTGTGGTTCGTCGTCGGGCAGGCGGAAAAACAAAAGTCAAAAATGACTCACTTGCCGTCAAGCCATCAGGCTGAAACTTGGCACAGGGATCCATGTCACCTAACAATGCATCGTATCAACATTTTAGATCTATCGAACGTACCGTAATTTAATTAATGCATTTTTAGTTTATCTAAATAAAACTATATGTAGCAGTCGATACTGTTTTCATTTTACGGGTCTTTTGACTTCACGCCAGCCATCGGTGAAAAAATCTCATGTTTTAACCAGGTGGAATTGACTCAGTTTCTGGCTGTAAATGTTTGTCGCATTGGAAAATAATCAATACTTTTAGTTCTGTCTCATATATAATGGATTTATAGTCAAAAAGTTTGTTTTTACGGGTCTTTTTTATATATTTTTATTGACTTTTGTTTTTCCGCCCGACCGACAACTGTGAACCCAAGAGACGACGGTGAAGTTAATATAAGGGATTGAATTAAACATCCCCGTAAAAACAAAGGAAGTTAATATAAAGGATTGAATTAAACAACCCCGTTAAAACGAAGTTTTGTTTTACTATAAATCCCTTATATATGAGACAAACTAAAAAGTGTTTATTATGCTTAAACGCGACAAACATTTACAGACTGAGATTGCCTTAAGTACCCTTTGTTTTAAAACGGAGGGGGCAGTTACAATGTTTCGTTATGGATGGCTGAACTCAGCGTGACTCGTAAAATGTCAACAAAAGCTGTCCGTTACATATAGTGATAAACTAAAAATTCGTTAATTTAATTTCGGTACATTCGATCGATCTGAACATTAAGAAGCTTAATCCTCCCCACAAGCCAAACCGACTGTGAAAATTTCAGCTCTCTAGCCAGTCAGAAAACGTGTTTACGAGCGTTTTGAAAAAGTTGACGACAGATCCGGAAACGGTTAATTTGAATTCGGAATCCTTCACGAGTTAATTGGATAGGGGCCTCAAAAATAGTCAAGGTTAAATATTTTAAAATGGTAGAAATGGAGGGAAACATAAAGATTAATCACAACAACACAGCAGATCTGAGTAAGAATTTAGCAGACAAAGATAAGCTTTTAGAACAATTAAGGAGAGAACACAAAATGGATAAAATGTATTCTAGCTTAATAAAAATATTCAGGGTCAAAGATGAAAAAATAACAGAAATGGAGTTAAACCTAAACATGGCAACCCACAAGACAACAGAGCAGAAGACGGTGGCTAATAACGATGAATTTTTTGGAGAAATTACAGATGGGTCTAAAGGAAATAGAACTAGAAAACAAAGATATAAAAGAAAAACTGACTCATAAAGAAGAAGAGAATAATCAGTTAACGCTAAACGTAGTACGTAACAAAGAAGACGTAACTGATATTTGGCGAATCATTGTAGAAAAAGAAGAAAAAATGACTGAATTAATGCAGTGTTTAACAGGGAAAGATACAGAATTGACAATGAGGGTGCATAGACAGTCCAAGGCTCTTGACAGAATTGTTGAAGAACCTTATGAAAATGAGAAGAAAGAAGTGCAACTTGAGAAGAAAAAAATTAGAGTTGAAAATCATCAAGTTGACAAAGAAAAATGTATTGACGCAGCTATTAAAGATGATGTGAAGGACACTAAATACCAATTGATTACAATAGCAATAGTAGCATCGGAGACAAAAATTGATGCAAACCAGAGGGTTACAGATGAAATAGAAGTTAATGCGGAAAAGGCCGAACCGACTGGAGCCACAGATGTGGAGCACATTATACCTGTTGAATGTAATGAAGATAATGATAGAGATACTGCACAGGGTGCGGACAGCGTGATAGCCCTCAAAGATGAAAATAATCAATATTAAAACACTTTTTAAAAACTAGTCTTAAATTAAAAATGCACTAATTTTCTACTTTATAGTTTACGCATTTTACTGTAAGTGGAAAGCCAGCTTACCTTTTGACTATAAATTCCTTATATATGAGACATAACTAAAAAAAAGTTATTATGTTTAAACGCCACATTTACTGACTGAAAAACAATTATCTCCCCTGGTTTTAAAACTGGGTGCAGGGATGGTAGGGGGTGTGAGCAGTGACGGTCGGCGTCAACGCGTGAACTGGGCACATGAAAAAATTATAAACAAATTGTTGGACGGTTCCGATTAAATTTACAAAGCAAGTTAATATAAAACTAGTAATAAGGAAATTAAGTAGAACCGCTGCACTGGGTTCACGCAAAAATATGACATATAATCAGCGGAACATTGTTTTGAGTTGCTAGACGAAGGTGAAGCTCATGAACTCCAAAAAAATAGCAGGGAAAACACGGAATTACACAAGGACATTGACATTGTGGGGTCACGACGGGCCAGAAATCATAAGACCGTGACCGACAAAAACTCACAAGACTGGTTTAGGATTCGGTCCAGTTAACAAAACCAAAAGACATATAACGGCTTTGCTGTTCCGTTACGACCAATGTTTTTATTGTTAGTTGGAATCCTAGTGAAAACATTGATTAGTGTGGGTGAAGATGAGATATTAAAAGCCAAAACCGGGAACTGTAGTGGTCAAAATGTACAATCCAAAGGTGGTCAGGGTGAGATTGACGCCAGTGGCGGTATAGTTATTGACGTGTGGGAAATGCTGACTAGGCTTGAGTTAGTATAGATCAGTCTGTATAACGGTAACCAGGATCTTTGCAGTTTAGGATGGGGGGGGGGAAATGCAATATACCACCATCAAAACAATGACCATGATTTTTGTTTTATAAATTATTTTTGGTTCTGCAATAATTGATGTAAATAAATAGGACATAATTATTGTATTTCTAGGATGATGATGATGTGTTTTTGCTGATGGATATGATTATGACTTGATGATAATGTATTTTTGAGTAGCTATAAATTTCAGGGTATAGATTTAAATCCATGAATTAAATCTAAAGTGAAGAGTGGGATATGTCAGGGAAAAATTATAGTTTAATGGGGTTTCCCCGTTTTTTGAATGTTAATGTTAGACTGTTGCACAGTGCACACTATTTTGACACATGTTTGATGTGACGTAGTGTGGGGTGGGGGATTTCGTTAATAGAGATATGCTATAGGAATGGTTTTGTAGCGGAGAGCAAGGACAGTGTTGTTATTATTATGTATTGAAGGATTCATGTTTCAATTGATGAGACTTCTCGTCCATGAGGGGCATCTACCGATCATCGTCGGCGTCTGCGATTCCTCCAAGGGCATAGGCCACCTACGAGAGACCTCCAGGCATCTCTATCCTGGGCCAGCTTCTCCAGGATCTTCCATTCATGGCCAATTCTCTTGATGTCTGCCTCCAATTCTCGGCGCCAAGTGTTTCTTGTACGGCCTCTTTTCCGCTTACCCTGTGGGTTCCATTTCAGGGCTTGCTTTGTTGTGTTAGGAGCAGGTTTCCTTAGTGTAATACCAATCCACCTCCACCGATTCTGGAGAATCTCTTCCTCAATGGGCTTCTGTTTTGTCCGCTGCCACAGTTCCTGGTTGCTGATTTTGTCTGGCCAGAGAATTCTGAGAATCCTTCTTAAACAGTTGTTGATGAAGGACTGGATTCTGGTCAAGTTTACGGCCGTTGTTCTCCATGTCTCGGCTCCATATAGCAGCACAGGTTTTACCATAGCGTTAAAAATCCTTAATTTTAACTTGCTGCCTAAGTTGTAAGAGACCCAAACATTCTTGAGTTGCTGGAAGGCTGCTCTTGCTTTTCCGATCCTTATTTTGACGTCCGCATCTGTACCACCTTGCTTATCTACCACGCTGCCAAGGTAAACAAAACTGTCCACCTCCTCAAGGGCTTCTTTTTCAAGCATAATGGGTGATGTACTGGTGGCATTAACCTTGAGGATTTTACTCTTCCCTTTGTGAATGTTGAGACCCATGCTAGCAGAAGTGGCTGCGACAATGTTTGTTTTCTCCTGCATCTGTTGTTGGGTATGTGCAAGAAGGGCAAGATCATCGGCAAAGTCAAGATCATCCAGTTGATCCCATAAGGTCCATTGGATGCCATTCCTTTTCTGCTGTGTAGATGTTTTCATCACCCAGTCAATGGCTAACAGGAAGTGGAATGGGGACAGAAAGCAACCTTGTCTCACACCAGTCTTCACCTGTAACGCATCTGTCACCTGCTTGCCATGGATAACTCGGCAGTTTATCCCTTCGTACATGTTTCTGATTATATCCGTAATCTTCTGTGGCACCCCGTAATGCCTTAGCAATCTCCACAAGGTTTGCCTGTCAACACTGTCGAAGGCTTTTTCATAGTCAACAAAGTTGACATCGAGCGGTGAGTTCCACTCTAGTGACTGCTCTAGAATGATGCGCAGTGTCGCTATCTGGTCCGTGCAGGATCTGTTGGTGCGAAAGCCAGCTTGTTCGTCCCGCAACAGAGGGTCTACAGCGTTTTTCATCCTGTTAAGTAGTACACGGTTGAAAACCTTTCCTGGGATGGACAGCAGGGTGATCCCTCTGTAGTTCGAGCAGGAGCTTAAGTCTCCCTTCTTTGGGATCTTGATAAGGTATCCCTCTTTCCAATCGGAAGGAACTTGCTCCTCTTCCAATATCTTCATAAACAGAGGGTGCAGCATTTCCACACTGGTTTCCAAGTCCGCCTTCAGTGCCTCTGCTGGGATGCCATCGGGTCCCGCAGCTTTTCCATTTCTGAGTTGTTTAATGGCCCTGCTAATCTCTTATTTGGTGGGACTATTACATTCAATTAAAAGGTCATTATTGGCTGGTTGAATATCTGGTGGATTCCTGTGCTCAGGCCTGTTTAGGAGCTCTTCAAAGTGCTCCTTCCATCTCCCTCTCTGTTGCTCCTCACTTGGTATGGTGTTTCCCATTTTGTCCTTTACTGGTCTCTCTACCTTGCTAAATTTCCCTGACAGCGTCTTAATGGTATCAAACAGTTCCCTCATGTTCCCCTGGTGAGCTGCATCCTCTGCTTCTTTAGCAAGTTTATCAACAAATTCCTTCTTGGCCCTCTTGATGCTTTTCTTAACTTCCTTATTTGCATCTGCATACTCCTTCTGGGCCTTGTTTTCCTGTGCTCGGGTGCGGCTGTTATTCACTTCTGCTTTATTTCTTTTCCTTTTTTTTATTTTACTCAGCGTACCTGCTGTCATCCATTATTTGTGTGCCAGTTTCCTGTTTCCTAGCACTTCTTGGCATGTTGACTGTACTGTTTCTTTCATGCTTTGCCATTTCCCTTCGGTGGTTTCATCTTCCAGTATTTCTTGTAGGACTTGGAACTTGTTGAATAGTGAGATTTTGAATTCTTCCTTTTTGGCTTGGTCCTTCAGGAGGGAGGTATTATACCGAGTCCTGTATGCTGTTTGCTCGGTATAATGTCTCTTTAGTTTTAATTTCATCCTGGCCACAAGAAGAGGGTGATCTGAGGCAACATCAGCTCCCCTCTTAACACGTACATCTTGGAGAGATCGCCTGAATTTTTTAGAAATACATACATGGTCTATTTGGTTTATTGTTCTCATGTCCAGTGAGACCCATGTAGCTTTGTGGATCCTCTTGTGTTGGAAAATAACCCCCCCTATGACCAGGTCTGCTGCGGCACATAGGTCAGCAAACCTCTCACCATTGTCGTTCATCTCGCCTATCCCTTGCTGTCCCATAACCTCTTCGTACCCTGTGTTGCTATTGCCGATCTTGGCATTAAAGTCTCCCATGAGGACGACGATGTTCCTCCGTGGGCGACCATGGACTATGGTCATTACTCTATTGTAGAATTCTTCTTTGTCTCCTTCATCACTTTCATTAGTTGGTGCGTAGCATTGTATAACATCTAGGTTGATGCTACGTTTCTTTTTTCGAAAGGTTGCTAAAAGAATTCTAGGTCCATGGGCCTCCCATCCAATAAGTGCTCCTTGCGCTGCCCTTGACAGCATCATAGCAACACCCAGGGTATGTGGGGCATCGTCTTCTTCGTGTCCCGAAAATAACACCATCTCTCCTGAGATTAATCTCTTCTGTCCCCATCCAGTCCATCTTGCTTCACTAATTCCGAGAATAGTGAGCTTATAGTTCCTCATCTCAGCGGCTATTTGTGCAGCTTTACCAGCCTCGTACATGGTGCGGACATTCCAAGCTCCAATGACGGTGGTAGTCCTGGTAGAAATGATGGTTGTCGGCCTAATAGCTTCCAGGTTTTGGCTTTCACTATTAGGCGTCATATTTTCCTCCTCAAGGAATCTATCCTCTCCCAGGACTGAAATGTCTTTTGTTACTCTTTTCGGTGTTTTTGTAACTATGATTTTTTTACATGGCAAGGGTTGTTGGCCTTGCGCACAACCACTTGGGGGGTCGCCCCTCACAGCTCAATTGGTAGCTGCCTTTGTTCGGGTTAGGTCCCTAGCCTTTGTGGATCCCTCCACTTCCTACAAGGCAGTAGGGCTGATTTTGGTCCAACCCGGGTATTTTATTTCCCCGGTACCCTCCATATCTGGTGGGCTTTCCCCTATCCGCCGGCTGGGGAGGCGCTCGATAGAAGATCAGCATCTCCCACGAACCTGTTTCAATTAAAAGATATATTCTTTCTGATTTTGTTTTGACTTATTGACTTTAAGCCTTGTGAGTCATACAATTCCTTAGAACTTGACGAATATCTTTATTACTTTCATTAATAACTTGTTTGATTTCTATTTTATTTTTGATAAAAAGCTCCACCTTCTTTCAAAATCGTCGTTCATATCATAGAAGCTATTTAACAACTGGGAATTTGCCGCCCCTATAAAAGTGCCGCATGGGGCATTCGCGCCCCTGCCCCCTCGCAATGCCACTGACCGTGAGGTGTGCAAACTATTTAGTAGCCATATACGAAGCAAGGTTCTACGAATTCTAACTACAATGGTAAAATCTAATAGTATTCATTTTTTAACATTTCCTTAAAAAAATTTTTTATAATATGTACTGATTTACTTGATAAAGGTTGGTTGAGAGATGGCTAGTAATAAATATAAATTGTATTTGATCGTGAAAAGGTGACATTTGGGGTTGAAGTATTGGTGACATTTTAAAAACATATAATCATTTAAATAATAATGCGAGTTTAATAGGTATTTCGGTAATTGGTTAGTGGTAAGCTGGTGTTCAAATATGCTTAATATAGATTTTAATTCTATTTAGAATTTATCGATATTCTTAAAGTCATTATTTTTAATTACGTGTTACGTGATGTAAATTTAAAAGGTTGCGATTTCATGGCCAACGACACATTATTTTTTATGCTGTTACCTTTTAAAAAAATAATTAGTCAATTAAGATCAAAAAAACATAATTAGATCAAATAAGCTTTGATCAAAACATCTTCTTGCAAAAAAATAATATTTATTTCCGAGTGAATTTACATCCGAATGTTAACATCTATCCCCCATTAATACAAATAGATTTTCGAGAACAGTTTTAAATATTTAAATGTCGTTTAACCAGTATTAAATCTAAGCAATGTAATCCCTATCTTACCGCGTAAAGTCAATATAAATGATATCCACGTTTGCGCAGTCGAATTTTTGCATGTTTATTCACTAAGTAAACATTGAAGTTCGATTAACTTTGATTTTTAATATTGGATTATTCTTTGAATCGATCCCATTTTATTTTTTATTTTAAAAAATCGTTTATTGATATATTTAATTTTATATGAAATAATATTTTAAAATGCGTTTAAAGTAAATTGTTATCGTGATAAAAAATCATTGAACACATTTATAATTTAAACGCAATCTAAGAAAATACATTTAAAGGTATTATTGTGGTACATAAAAATTAAATTAAGAAAGAAAAAAAAATGACAAAACAAACTTCAATATATTGAGTCTCTGAAAAAAAAACAAGACACACATTTTTTTAGGAAAGAGCAGAATTTATTTATTTTTAATTTTTTTTGTAATTATTTTTTTTTAAAATGAACATAGTTCTCACATTTTTACGGTGGTCTGAAGCAGTCTCTATCTAAATCGGGGCGCATTTGTATTCTTGACACCCTATACCAGGGGACGGCAACCATTTTTCGATGCAGTTGGAAAAATTACTTTACAAAATTGACCAGTTTTTCAAAGAGACACTAACATGAGTCTTGAAAATAAAATAATTAATAATATTTGCACATGGAACTAAAGAGCTATTTGTGGCTCGCTAGCTGGAAGTTGCCGACCACTGGCTTAACCACATAATAGACTTTTTAAAAATTTAAATCCTGTGGTATATATATGTATATATATATATATACATACATATATATATATATGTGTGTGTGTGTGTGTGTGTGTGTGTGTGTGTGGCTGCGAAAATTAACTATTTATTTCTCGATTAATCTTTATAGTTTTTAAGAATTAAAAATAAACTTTACTGAATTTTTTACTCCGGATGTGGTCCAAACACAAATTGGTATCTTGAGGACGTTTACAAGAATGGTTCACAGAACACCTCCGTTATGCGTAGAGTAAGTCCAACAAGACTCTCACGTACATAATTTTAACAAATGTAAGACCATTGGGTGTAAATGTTTATTTATTTGAATCTTGAGGCCAATAGTCTAAAATAAGAAGTTGTTAAGTGAGATTTTCTTATAAATTTCAATATACTGATTGTTTTATCTAACTTACTTAATTGTCATATTACACAATTTGCAACCCCATCGAATTTCATTTAGCTAGTGAGTGTCTTTAAATGTAAGTGTAATATTAATTTTACCGTTATCTTTCGTCCAAAACTTGTTTTGTTCTTCCTTTCTTTCATCTTTCCCATGATTTGTAAAATACTTTTTTTTTCTTTAATAAATATGACTGAAGTCTTTATTTCTTTAATTTTTTTGTTGTAAAAACATTTTCCAGCATTATAAATTTGTTTCACAGACAGCAACCGATCGCTATACAAGTACATATCGGGCTACCATGCCAACACTTCAACACCTCTGATTTCTTCTTCGGACTACAAAACATGTGGGCATGTAACCAGAAGGTCGTCACTGGTGTTACGAACAACTTGGGTTCCATCCTCACTAGTACAATAACTATAAGGGGGTCAAAAACAGCGCGTGTGAGTTGAGCGAGTAGCCAGCAAAATACAATTAAATCCTATATTATATAAGACCTAGAACATTTATATGTGAGTAGTCTTTTAATTTTTTTATTTTATTTTTTTAAAACGGGAGTGTATCTTTTCGAACTTCGGTGCTTTATTATATCAATTTGAGAAACCTAAATTTAAGGAAGTTAAATTTTAGAATGAGATCATTACTGAAGTTTTTTCGTCAGCAAAGAAAAATGACTGAATAATATAAGGAAAATGTTGGCTTTTTAAATATTTTTATAGTCTTATTCTTCTTCATTTGATGAAAAAGAAACAATTAGAAAATTAGACGTTGGCATTACGAGGTCAATGTGACATTAAAATTGTTGGATTGAAGTATTAATCATCGGTCATCACAGTCGGCAGTAAAATTTGTTGACTCAATGCAAAAATGATCTTACAAAATTTTTTGACGGTGTAGGAAATGAGGTCAGTTTTTAATCAATAAATTTACATAAAACAAAAGGCGATAATAATAAAAGAGATCTAAAACCATGTGTGTTAGTTGATTTCATTTTCTACCCTCGCCTTGGTGACATGGATGACCTTATAATAAATGTATTGTCAGTGGTGATAATAAATTGGTTTTGTTTGAATAAACCGATGCAAAACTAGATATATATTTTTTTTTCGACAGTGGAGGTAAAAATTTAATGTTTGGAAGATTGAATAATTGCACTGATGTTTCTGCCTACTAAAACTTTTTGGACATCTGTTTGGTTGAGGGAGGGGGTTCCACGGTGGAGTTAAATATTTTATTTAAAAGAAAAGCATGAAGTTCAGTTAATTGTTACATACTTGATTACAGAAATAAGAAAAGATATGGATGCCAATATTCTCACCACCTGCTATATATATTACTGGACCAACCTTTATATAAGCACTGTACAGATTAGATTTTGAAAAAAGTAAGAATTAATTGAAATTTTCTTGCAATTTAGAATTTTTAAATAAATTTATTTATGTAAGAGGTTTCAGTATATGGTAGTTGGAAGTTTACGTTTTCCTACTAACGTTTTGTGCTGTAAGTCAATTATTGTTTGTTATAAAAGAATAAACAGGAAACGTTCCCTCGGGTACCTGCTCCACGTCGGAGGTCACTTAGCATTCGTACTGAGCAACACGTCATCAATAAGTCAAATGCTATTGGTAAATCAATTTGTCTTTGTAACACATATTACACACATTATATTACATATAAATAGTATAAAAATGTTTTGCATTACATAGTACATCAAACTTTTTTGATAAAAAACATATACAACAGATTTTTACACAGTACATTATGTAGGTTAAGCATTTACATAGCACTTAAAAGAGATTATGAACTACAGAAAACATTTTTAAAAATATGAATTCTATAATCTACAAAAAACATTTTGTAATACAAAATAATACAAATAATACTTATATATCTTTAACCAGCTCATGTTAGTTTACATTTTTGCTCTGCTAAGATTTAAAATATAATGCTTCTTTCTGACAGGACTCAGACACCAATCAGAAATGTGCCTCTATGGAGGGCGTCGGGTTTTGGTACAACAACTGTACTGATTTCAACCTGTTTGGATCACTAGCTGACGGAACGCTGAATGTGACAGGCCTAAATATATTCCACGAACTGATCAATAAAAGAATGTAATGCCATAAAATTGTTCTTGTTTGCTAATATGTGCACACAAAGCATGATCTTTTGTGTTTATACTGTGTTGTTTGCATTATCTGCCATTTGTTCATCTTGGCGTGGGCGTTAGAAACGTGCCCGACAATTGTTTTGTGCACCTTTGAAATGGTGTGCATGACAAAAACATGTGCAAATCTCTAAACACTTTTATAGAAGCGACATGAAAATCTCCAGTGTATAGACAACTACTTAGATTATACTTTCGATCACAAACAGTTTTCAAGGTTTGAAGCTTATATAGGAAAACACTTTTAATGTACATCACGACATGCAATTACCATGTCTTACATTTGTTTCCCTGTTGTTGAATTTTAGGCATCCTCAAATGTTTTAAGTCCCTTATTGTATGATATTTCATCCAAGTTTTTAATTAGTATTTCTCTTACACTTTTTTGCTTAAAACACTCTCTTTACACTGTTTTCTTCTGATATTATTTAGAAACTCCATTATTTAAATTATTAAGCAAAGAAAAACTGGACGATAGAATAATAGAGAGCAAAATTTTAATAATTTAGTAAGCATTCAACTTGACTTGGAAATATCAGGCAAAATCAATCTAATACAACAATCAGATTGAAAATAGTATAAACACACTTTATGTTTTCCGTTCACCTTACTGGGATCTTATCATTTTTTGTTGTTGTATATGAGCAATTATTATTTTATTCAAAAGAAAAAAAGGTGGGTGTCGGAATAAGTTTCACTTTTCAGATGCCCACAAATGCCGCCCCTAAGTGTGTGTCGCCCGGGGTGGACCACCCCCACCACCCCCTCTAGCTACGTCACTGTATTTGTGCTACTTTAATGCAATAGAAAAAAAAATCTAATTTAATAACGTACCTTACAATAATTTTCTGAAATCTCAAGCAGTAATATAAATTACTACTTTCAAGTTAAACACATTATTTGAACCAACATGAATGTAGCAACTTTTCGCGCATCACTCTGGGAATGTCGAAATTCCACACAAAAACCATGGTGGCGATATTAGTAGTACATATCATTGGGCCCAGTGGTGATCTGTTTTTTTGTGTGTAGTTCTCTTTTAAAAGCGTCATCTGGTCGTATATCACTTAATTTTCCAAACAAATCGATACCTTTTTGAGTGATTTTAAATGTTTTAACGGTTCTGCGTTAGTTATAACATTTACTATGTAATCAAACAAATGTTGTAGGAATCCATTAATTAAGACTAGAAATTATGAATATTTTTGTTTCACCTTGGTTTTCAGACTTCAAAAGAATAAGGGTGGTTGTCGGAAAAGGTTGCACTTTTCAAATGTCCACAAAAGCCGCCCCTAAATGTGTGTCGCCCGGGGCGGACCGCACCCACCGCCCCCCTCTAGCTACGCCACTGCTATCTGTGCGACACTTTACCTTTATTCATATAAAGATATATATATATATTATATATTAGGGCTGTTAACGATAAATTTAAATTTCATCGTTAAATTTTGAAAAATTAACGATTAATTAACCGTTTATTTCGATTAAAGTCAAAATTTTACATTTCTGGTGTCATAGGTTAAATTTATTAAACGTACTTGGCGAAAATCGAAATAAAACTGGAATGTCGTCTTTATATGACATCTTTTAAGCAACAACGCAAACTGACAAGTGTATTGACATTATTTGGTTCAAGTCTTATCGACAATATAACCAGCCGAGCTAAACAATTGTTCACATAGCTTTAGATTATCTCAGCTGAAGTTTCCCTATACTGTAGTGGATGTTTGTTTGTGGTGATATGTAAGCGAAGTGTTAGAACCATGGTAGCAATGTTCCCGTACGCAGCGCGGCTGCGCAGGTATTTGAGCGACGCCAGGCAGGAGTATAGAATAACCACGCAGCAAATTTTGTAAAATATTGCAAAAAAATGGACGTTGTGCAACTTTGCACACAAGTTGTTGTTTTTTTTAAACTTTGCACACGGACCAATGGAGACTTATAGGGAACATTGCATGGTAGGCAAACGATTTCTCTCAATGGAAACAATAAACTTTATCAACATTTTGAACATCCACGTCAGTCAATAGTTTAAAACCAAAATGTTCGTGTATTTGACCGGAAATTAGTTTATATTTATCGGCCAAAATATTTAACATTTACACTTCCAGTACAATTTATAAGTGGTGGGTCGATAAATCGTTAACAACAAGTTTAATCGTTAAATATTTTAACGATTAAACGAGAAATTAATCGTTAATTTCCGCAGCCTTAATATATATATATATATATATATACGAGAGCAATGCCCGTGCGATGCTACGGGTAGGCACAATGAAAATAACTTTATTTGGATTTGAGTTTCACATTCCCCTTAATAATGAGTGTAAACGTATCAGGAAATTAGGTTAGTCATAAATCAAACCCCTTCTTTATAAAAATCACGATATGTGTGTCTAGAAAATAGATAGTGTGATGAATTTAAATATCACCCATCAATTTTGTTATTTCTGCTTTAATAACGCACGCTTTTGTCTATATACTTTACCAGAATAACAAAGGTCCTTAACAGTTACAAAAATCTAATGGGCAAGGCTCAATTTCTTTTTCCATGAATCAAAAAATTAAAACAATATCTTTGATTCCTTTGGTTCTAGGAAAAAGCTCTTAAAATCACCCACTCCATTTTATAAGCTAAGTATGAAATTAGTTCAAGACGATTAGGATATTTTTTTAGCATAGTAACAAAGCAATAAATTGGCAGATACTTGTTTCACTTAAATAACGGATTATTTTTCTTTGTATTTATATTCAAGCATTTTTTCATTGTAGCTTTTTTTAGCTTATAAAATGACATATAAGTTAGGGCTTAATATTTAACATATATTATGTGAGCATTTGATTTTAAAGCAGAATAGTTTTAAAAAAATCAGTCTGTATACAAAACTTTATCCTCGTTGTATAATATTGCTGAAATAAAATCAAGTTGTTATGTCGCAATATCAGTTGCTGTTAGTGTATATTTTGCCAGAACAGGGTAGGCACAGTTAAAAAATAACTTTGTTTGGTATTGGGTCTCAAATTTCCCTTAAAAATGAATGTAAATGTATCATGAAATTAGGGTAGTGATAAATCAAACCACTTCTTATAAAATTTACGATATGTGTGTCGAGAAAATAGAGAGTATGGTGAATTTAAATATTAACCATCAATTTTGGTATGTCTGCTTTAAAAACGCATGCTTTTCTCTATATAATATACTACTACAGAATATAAAAGGTACTTAACAGTTATAAAATATCTAATCAATTTCTTTTCACATGAATAACAAAAAAATTAAAAATATATGTCCATATGATTCCTTTGGTTCTAGGAAAATGCTCTGAAAAACACCAATTCCATTGTATAGTTTAAGCATGAAATTATTATTATTATTATTTTAATTTTTTTTTATTGTAACAAATAAAATGTACATTATATATTATTTCTTAAACATAAAAACCTTAATTATCTTCTGTTATGTTTAATATCATGTTTTGAATTGTTTGTCTAAACACGTGTTCTAGTGTTATGTTTGTGTAACTGTGGTTATGGCAGGATGCCTTAAGTCTGTGAAGGCATATGTGTTTTCTGTACTGTGAAAGTATTTTTAAGCTTATAGTTTGTTTTTTCTTATTTATAGAGTCTGGTATTATTTTTAGTGTTATTGTTTTGTCTATATCTATCTTGTGTATTGTGCCTGCTTGTATGAATTGTTGGAGTGTGTTTTTAGTTTGTAAAATTGTATTGCATGTGAGATATAAATGTTGTTCAGTCTCATCAGCTCCTGACCTACAGAGTGGACAGCCTATTCTTGCCCCTCTGTCTTTATAATTTCTTGATGAGACTGGTGTTGTATTGTAAATTAGTCTGTATGTTACTTCTTTTTCTTTATTTGGTATTTCTTTTATATGTGTATTTTAAAAAGTTTCCACAGTGTTTGTAATTCCGTAAACTTGTGTCCATTTAATTCTATTGTTGAGAGGTGTTGCTTGTCTTTTTATTAAATGTGTATATATTTCTTTGGTTGTTTTGTGTAATACTTCTTCATTACCTTTTATAGCTTTGATGCATGCTGTATGAAATTGTGATTGATTTCTACCCATGTAATGTGCAGTGCTGTTATCAATTGCTATTAAATGTCCTATTCTGATTCCTAAGTAATAATGTGTGAATGTATTTTCTGATATTTTTTTAATGGCTTGTCCTATAAATTTTGTTCTGAGTGCTTGTATTTTTGTTTGTATGTCTTGCAATTATATTATTTATTATTAGATTGGCGTTCTGTATAGAATTTTAACCCAATTACAAAAAATACTCCCCTAATTTATTGTGTTGTAATATCTTGTGAAGGTATTCATGGTCTACCCTGTCAAAGGCTTTTTCCTGGTCTAGTGATAATATGCCTGTTCGAATTTGTTTTTCACTTGTATATTGAATAATGTCTCTGATTAAATTATTGTGGTTGTTTATGTCCCTGCCTTTAATGCTGCATTGTTGATTGACATGAATGAGAGTATTTAAATGGGGCTTTAGTTTATTGGCTAATGTTTTAGTAAGAATTTTATAATCTGTGTTGAGTAATGATATGGGCCTGTAATTTTTAAATTGTGTTTTGTCTGTGTCTTTCTTTGGTAGAAGTGTGATGTATGAGATGTTCATTGAATTTGGTAGTTCCATGTTGCTGTAAGCTTCTTCTAAAGTTGCATGTAATATTGGGCCCAGTGTTGTAAAAAAGAAGTTGTAAAACTCTGTTTAAGACGAATTAGTTACTATTTGAGCAAGATAATATTTATTTGAATATGTATGCTTAGTGGAGGGTGGAAATACGGTTTATGGGTTTAATATACGCATCCTCTTTTCACACGAATATTAACATAAAAACAATGTTTTTTTTTAAATTCATAGAGATTGATTTTCTAATAAATTATGTCATTTTGAAAGGACGTCCCACTCTTTTCTTCTAGTATCAACAAAGCAATAAATTGAAGGTACTTGTTCCACTAAAATAAAGGATTACTTTTCGTTGTACATGTATTTAAGCATTTGTTCATTTTAGCTTTTTTTAGCTTATTAAATTACATATTTGGTAATGGTTTTTTGACATATTTGGTAATGGTCTTAATATATAACATATATTTGTAGGCATTTGATATTAAATCAGAATAATTAAAATATAATTTTTTCAAGAAAGTGTATACAGCTTAAAAGAAAACTGCCATTTAGTAAACCACATGAGCTGCCTTTGAAATCAGTCTTTATACAAAACTTTATCCTCGTTGCATAATATTGCTCAAATAAAATCAAGCTGTTATGTCTAAATATCAGTTGCTGTTAGTGTATTTTTTCGCTTGAGCACGCACTTTCTGATGCTAGAACCTATATATGAGTCGTAATACCCACGTTATGTCTTTGCACTAAATATATGTATAACTTGACTTAAAGAACCGTACAGTTTATACCCGAAGTGTGTGCCACCCAACTCATTGTTCTAGAAATGTAACTATTTTTATTTAATGAATGTTTTAGTTTTGTTAGCTCTTAAATACCTTTCTTAGTAATGATTTTTTATGGGAAAAGCATATTATTTATGTGAATTTTGATGCTTAAGTAAGGTGTGCATGTGTTTTATTTGTATTTTGAATCGCAAGGTCTGGGCTTAAAATTTACCCTGCTGATTTAGTTTAATATATGCAAAAAGTATAAAAACATTTGCTAAGCTATAGTGTTTATGTCATCCAGGGTTTGGCGATATTATTGACTCTTACCCCAACAATAAATGGTACATTTCAAAAGGTCATAAAGTTGTACTTAATATAAAAATAGCTGTTCCACTTATTACCCACACTCATTGGTCCGTGCATATAACTCCTATATATAATCCATTTTCGTCTATAACATTACCAACTATTTTTTTCATTCATTCTATTTCCTTGGGGCAGTTTATGGAGCAATCGTTCCAGGAAAAAATAATCGTGTAAACTATTTAAGCACCGAAGGAAAATAAATCTCCTACCTAAGAATCATTGACATTGCTTTCATCACTAATCACTTGCTTCGTGCATTTTTTAATTTATAAATATAACTTACCTAGCATGTTTAACTTAATTTATGCAAAAAGAATATTAACAATGGCCAAGCTATAGAGTTTGGTATCTGGTTTCACTCATGTGCTTTCTTTCTCTAATGCATTGAAGACATTGTTAGTATTTAATTATTTATAACTAACTTTTAAAATGTCAAATACATTAAGTATTTAAATTTAAGCATATATGAGGATATTACGAAAAGTTGTAAAATGATACTGTGTATTTGATAATAAACAAAATAATAGTATATCTATATAAATATTGCTAAAATATTATACTAAAGAAAACAGTGACTTTGGTTTGTTAACAGAACGTTGGGTAAATTAACGTTGAACATAAATGTAGACTGTTGGAGAAAGATTAAAGCAAATAAATTTTTCGAACGGCTGGAAGACATACATCTCGAAAATACATAAAGAAAACAGTGTAAAGATGTAATTTGCAAATATATATTAATTATTTAAAATTTAAAAAAAAGATATACTTAATCTTGTTAGTGGCTCAACATTACCACACATAAAAATAAACCGTTTCATCACATTTAGTTCACAACATAGACACACACACACACTCACTTTATTCACACACTTATACACACAAACATAAACACACAGATAGTACCATTAAAAAAATCACATTTCATTTAAATAACCGCGGCTCTTTTTACTTTGTTTCCATTTTACAAATTAATATGAGCTCAAACTATTACGTCAAGTCACAATATTTTATAGCGAGAAACGCCGTCTTGTTAATCTCGACACCAAAATGTTTATTATTTAATTTTCAATAATTTATTTTATTTTCGGGAGTTACCCACGCATAGCGAGCACCCACGCACACACACGGCTTCGGACGCGCTTAGGCGCAATATATATAGGGATATATATATATATATATATATATATATATATATATATATATGTTACGGCCAAAGCCCGAAGTCCGGCCACTTCGCGAATTGTCTCCAGTATCTCCACTCCTATCCAAAACTAAACACACACTTAAAAAGGACCTCATTTATTAGTGGGTTTTAAAAATCTATATATTTAAGTCGTTCAAAGATTTTTAATGTGAAAAAAAAACACACCAAAGTTGCTTCTTTAAAAAGTTATGTTTTTATTATTTTTTTAAAGGTGACGACATGCTGAGCGCAGGCACTGAAACCATTACAAACCCCGCGCCCTTTGCATTCACTGCTGTTTCGTGTGTTAATTAACATGTGTATACCTCCCTAGCAGAAATACTGATTTTAATATGACTTACAAAGTTGTCACTATTTAAAGTTCATAAATTTCAATCGTTAATAACGCCGCGTAGCAGACAATAACATTCAATCTGCTGGACCTGTATGACCTGACTGAACGTTACGTCAGTGTTGCTTATATTTTGTATGAGTGTTTCATAATCCCATGTTACGAAGGCTAGACTCAGTGACCACCACAGCAAGCCGTATGCTGGCGAGGGTAAATAGAGTTAGTGGGGGCAGAGAGAATGTAGGCACCGTTAGAAAGGACTATCTGACCACGTTGCCTTTGTATTGTCCGATTACATGGGGGTGGATAGGTTTTGAAGGATTTTCTACCTTCTTATTTTCTCGTATTGAAATTGATTGTTTTACTAGTTTGCATGGGTTTGAATGATTTCGTGACCAACATTTGTTAATTGGTTTATTTTATTATATATTAATAATTTAATGTTATTATTTTTACTATTTATATATTTGTTTTAAACGTATTAATATTTATTTAATTGTGATTTCAAATAATTCTTTACTACATATGATATCCGGATACTATAAATATCTGCAATAAAAATTGCCGAATCCGGATAGTTGCGGAAATCCCTATAACCTGATCGGATATCCGGCATGCTAGATATCCGGCAATCCCCTAAGCCTTATACAATACAACACATACTATATAGTGAAGATCCTCAGGGTAAGGCCAGCAGTAAGTCAGTCTCTTCACGTATGAGTCACGTGATGTTTCTCATGTGTAATGGTTGACGCTGGTCAAGTGTGTTCAGGATTTTTTTTTAACTATTTTTTTTTAACACAGCATTAAGTCCAAACAGTGACATCACCATCTACCGAAGTATCTGTATTGTAATAAGGTTTATAAAATCTAAATATGTGAATTGTATGGTTAGATATGCACAGTTGTCCCAAGACAACGGTACTCCGCATATAGTTATCAACTTAATAAGTATTTTTAGAATATCAACGCTAATGTTTCAATCATATTAATCCTAATTACATAATTATACAATTATACAGTTTGATTTAAAAGTTGACCTTCACTAGGTCGTGAATGTCCCCTCTTTTGACTCGCGATACTGTGGTTTAATCTTTAAACAATGACGCATGTGCGCTGCGATTTGATCTTTAAGCATAACAAATGTGCTATGTGGGTGATCTAGCTCTGGGACTAAGTCAACAACTTAATTGTAAATATATAATTCTGTCATTCAATCCTCTTAGATTAAATAAAATGTCAACATATTTTGCACAATGACGTCATTAGGAGACAATTGTATTTTATTAATGTAAAAAGCTGGGGTGATAAGGGTTATCTCTGTCAGTTATCGATTCTCGGTTTTATGTCAAAAACTAATGTATACGTTAGCATTGTCTGTCCAGATTGTCTTTCTGTAAGATTTGTCTGACTGTTATTGCCGGTCGTCTGTTTGTTAGAGTTTTATGTCTTTCACTGACGTAGATATAAATTTTTCGGAGTTTGTTGGCCCGGGGGGCTTAACCTTTTTGAGGGCCC